>JAJEOU010002959.1:0-63846 GCA_021534815.1 Acrocephalus arundinaceus | reverse complement strand
TCAGGAATTCTGGAATGTTTTCCAGGCTGCTGCAGATGAGGCTGGAGCAGGAGCTCCAATTTGGGATTTTTCTGGGATTTTTCCAGGATTTTCCAGGATTTTTCAGGGATTTTTCCGGGATTTTTCTGGGATTTTTCCAGGATTTTTCTGGGATTTTCCCAGGATTTTCCCGGGATTTTTCTGGGATTTTTCTGGGATTTTCCAGGATTTTTCAGGGATTTTCCCAGGATTTTTCTGGGATTTTTCCAGGATTTTTCTGGGATTTTTCCAGGATTTTCCAGGATTTTTCTGGGATTTTCCCGGGATTTTTCTGGGATTTTCCCAGGATTTTTCCCAGGATTTTTCCCAGGATTTTTCCAGATTTTCTGGGACTTTATTTTGGAAATTTTGGGGATTTTCCTTGGATTTCTCTGGGATTTTCGGGAATTTCAGGAATTCTGGAATGTTTTCCAGGCTGCTGCAGATGAGGCTGGAGCAGGAGCTCCAAATTTGGGATTTTTCTGGGATT
The DNA here is from genome assembly GCA_021534815.1 of Acrocephalus arundinaceus. Classification (NCBI taxonomy): domain Eukaryota; kingdom Metazoa; phylum Chordata; class Aves; order Passeriformes; family Sylviidae; genus Acrocephalus; species Acrocephalus arundinaceus. Next base: position 63,338 of record JAJEOU010002959.1, on the reverse strand, counting down.
TTCCAGGATTTTTCTGGGATTTTCCAGGATTTTTCAGGGATTTTTCAGGGATTTTTCAGGATTTTTCTGGGATTTTTCCAGGATTTTTCTGGGATTTTTCCAGGATTTTTCTGGGATTTTTCCAGGATTTTCCAGGATTTTCCCGGGATTTTTCTGGGATTTTTCTGGGATTTTCCAGGATTTTTCAGGGATTTTTCTGGGATTTTCCAGGATTTTTCAGGGATTTTTCAGGGATTTTTTCAGGATCTTCTGAGACTTTGTTTTGGAAATTTTGGGGATTTTTCCGGGATTTTTCACCCTGGGAATGTTGGGGAATTTCAGGAATTCCGGGAATTCCGGGAATTTCAGGAATTCTGGGATGTTTTCCAGGCTGCTGCAGGCGAAGCTGGAGCGGGATGAGTTCGAGGAGGAGCTCCTGGAGCTCCGGGAACGATTCCAGGCCCAGGACGGGAGGGAGCTGGAAAAGCTGCAAAAGGTGCCCGAAAAATGGGAATTTATGGCCCAAAATTTGGGGATTTATGGCCAAAAATTGAGGGGTTTATGGCCCCAAATTCAGGAATTTATTCCCCAAAATTTGGGATTTTATTTTAAAAGAATTGGGATTTTATTCCCCAAAATTGGGGATTTTATTAAAAAATAATTGGGGTTTTATTCCCCAAAATTCGGGGTTTTATGGCCCAAAATTTGGGATTTTATTAAAAAAAAATCGGGATTTTATTGCCCAAAATTTGGGAATTTATGACCCAAAATTTGGGAATTTATTTTTAAAAAATGGGGATTTTATGGCCCAAAATTTGGGATTTTATTAAAAAAAAATTTGGAATTTTATTTAAAAAAATTGGAATTTTATTCCCCAATATCTGGGATTTTATTAAAAAAATCGGGATTTTATTCCCCAAAAATTTGGGAATTTATGACCCAAAATTTGGGAATTTATTTTAAAAAAATTGGGATTTTATGGCCCAAAATTTGGGATTTTATTCCCCAAAATTTGGGATTTTATTTTAAAAAAATTGGGATTTTATTCCCCAAAAATTGGGATTTTATTCCCCAAAATTTGGGATTTTATTTTAAAAAATTGGGATTTTATTCCCCAAAATTTGGGATTTTATTCCCCAAAATTTGGGATTTTATTAAAAAAAATTTGGAATTTTATTCCCCAATATTTGGGATTTTATTTTAAAAAAATCGGGATTTTATTGCCCAAAATCTGGGAATTTATGACCCAAAATTTGGGATTTTATTAAAAAAAAGGGATTTTATTCCCCAAAATTGGGGATTTTATTAAAAAAAATTGGGATTTTATTCCCCAAAAATTGGGATTTTATTTTTAAAAAATTGGGGATTTTGTGGCCCAAAATTTGGGATTTTATTTTTAAAAAGTTGGGATTTTATTCCCCAAAAATTGGGATTTTATTCCCCAAAATTTGGGATTTTATTTTTAAAAGATTGGGATTTTATTCCCCAAAATTCGGGATTTTATTCCCCAAAATGCAGGATTTTATTCCTCAAATAATGAGATTTTGTTTTTAAAAATCAGGATTTTATTCCCCAAAATTTTGGATTTTATGGCCCAAAATTGGGGGGTTTTATTGCCCAAAGTTTGAGATTTTATGGCCCAAAATTCGGGGTTTTATGACCCCAAAATTTGGGATTTTATTCCCCAAAATGTGGGATTTTATTTTAAAAAATTGGGATTTTATTGCCCAAAATTCGGGATTTTATTCCACAAAATTTAGGATTTTATGCCCCAAAATAAGGAATCTTATTTTAAAAAAAATCGGAATTTTATGGCCCAAATTTGGGATTTTATTCCCCAAAATTCAGAAATTTGACCCCCAAAATTTGAGACTTTATTCCCCAAAATATGGGATTTTTTTTAAAAAAAACCCTGGGATTTTATGGCCTCAAATTTGGGATTTTATTCCCCAAAATGTGGGATTTTATTAAAAAAAAATCGGGATTTTATTGCTCAAAATTCGTGGTTTTATTCTCCAAAATATGGGATCTTATTTTTTAAAAATATCAGGATTTTATTGCCCAAAATTCGGGATTTTATTGCCCAAAATTCAGGATTTTATTCCCCAATATTCAGAAGTTTGACCCCCAAAATTTGGGATTTTATGGCCCCAAAATTTGGGAAATTATTCCTCAAAATATGGGATTTTATTGCCCAAAATGTGGGATTTTATTAAAAAAAATTGGAATTTTATTGCCCAAAATTCAGCATTTTATTGCTCAAAATTCGGGGTTTTATTCCCCAAAATTCAGGATTTTATTCCCCAAAATTTGAGATTTTTTCCCCTCCAAAATTCAGGATTTTTTCCCCCAAATTTAGGATTAAAAAAAAAAAAAAAAAACCACGAGATTTTCCCCCCAAATTTGGGATTAAAATTTAAAAAAAAAAGTCTGGGAAGTTTTATTCCCAAAATTCAGGATTTTATGGCCCAAAATTTGGGGTTAAAAAAAAAAATTGGGATTTTTATGGCCCAAAATTTGGGATTTTTCCCCCCCAAATTTGGGATTTTTTTCCCCCCCAAAATTCAGGATTTTTTCCCAAAAATTTGGGATTTTTTTCTCCCAAATTTGATATTTTTTTTCCCCAAATCCGGGATTTTATTTCCTTTAAAATCCAGGAATTTTTTTTCTTGGAATTCCAGGATTTTTTCCTCAAAATTCCTTCTTTTTTTCCCCCAAAAAATTTCATTTTTCCCCAAAAAATTCATTTTTTTTTCTCCAAAATCCAGGTTTTTTCCCCCCAAATCCTTTTTTTTTTCCCCAAAATTCTGTTTTTCTCCAAAAATCCAATTTTTTCCCAAAATTCCGTGATTTTTTCCCAAAATTTTGGATTTTCCAGGTGGTTTCCAGCCGGGATTCGGAGCTGGAGCAGCTGCGGAAAGATCTGGAAAAACTCCGGGGGGAGCGCGACGAGGCCGCCCAGGTAAGGGGGAAAAATTTGGGAATTTTGGGAATTTTTGGGAATTTTTGGGGTCTTGGATTGGCTCCTTGTGGGGTCAGCAAAAATTGTCCCAAAAAATAAAAAAAATCTGGTAAAATTCCCCCAAAATTCCATAAAAATCTCCCCAAATCCCTCCCAAAAATCCCAGAAAAAATTTCCCCCAAATTCCCCAAAATTTCCCCCAAATTCCTCCCAAATTTTCCCAAAAATCCCAGAAAAAAATCTCCCCAAAATCTCCCCAAAATCCCATTAAAATCTCCCCAAAAATTTTTTTAAAATCCATTAAAATCTCCCCAAAATTCCAAAAATCCCCCCAAAAATTCCCCGGAAATCCCCAAAATTTCAAAAAAATCCCATTAAAATCCCCCCAAAATTCCCAAAAATTTCCCCCAAAATTCCCAAAAATTTCCACCAAAAATCTCATTGAAATCTCCCCAAAATTCCCAAAAATTTCCCAAAAAATTCCCCCAAATCTCCTCTGTTTCCCCCCAGGCACAGAAAGTTCTGGAATCTCGACTGGAGGAGTCCCAGGATTCACAGAAAGTTCTGGAATCGGCCCTGGAGAAGTCCCAGAATTCCCGGAAAGTTCTGGAATCGCAGCTGGAAGAGTCAGAGGAGGCCCGGAAAGTTCTGGAATCTCGACTGGAGGAGTCGGAGAATTCACGGAAAGTTCTGGAATCTCAACTGGAGGAATCCCAGAATTCCTGGAAGGTTCTGGAATCGCAGCTGGAGGAGTCTCGGGCCCAGCAGGAAAATTGGGAGAGGCTGAAGGAGAAAGTGACGCAGCTGGAGGTGCCAAAAATCCCAAAAATCCCCAAATTCTGCCCAAAATTCAGCCCCAAATTCCCAAAATTCACCTCAAAATTCAGCCCCAAATTCCCAAAATTCACCTCAAAATTCAGCCCAAAAATCCCCAAATTCAGCCCAAAATTCAGCCCAAAAATCCCCAAATTCTGCCCAAAATTCAGCCCCAAAATCCCCAAAATCAGCCCAAAATTCAGCCCCAAATTCCCAAAATTCACCTCAAAATTCAGCCCCAAAAATCCCCAAATTCTGCCCAAAATTCAGCCCAAAAATCCCCAAAATCAGCCCAAAATTCAGCCCCAAATTCCCAAAATTCACCTCAATATTCAGCCCCAAAAATCCCCAAATTTCAGCCCAAAATTCAGCCCAAAAATCCCCAAATTCAGCCCCAAATTCAGCCCCAAAATCCCCAAATTCAGCCCCAAATTCAGCCCCAAAATTCCCAAAATCAGCCCAAAATTCAGCCCCAAATTCCCAAAATTCACCTCAATATTCAGCCCAAAAATCCCCAAATTTCAGCCCAAAATTCAGCCCCAAAATCCCCAAATTCTGCCCAAAATTCAGCCCCAAATTCCCAAAATTCACCTCAATATTCAGCCCCAAAAATCCCAAAATTCAGCCCAAAATTCAGCCCAAAAATCCCCAAATTCAGCCCAAAATTCAGCCCAAAAATCCCCAAATTCAGCCCCAAATTCAGCCCCAAAATCCCCAAAATCAGCCCAAAATTCAGCCCCAAATTCCCAAAATTCACCTCAATATTCAGCCCCAAAAATCCCCAAATTTCAGCCCAAAATTCACCCCAAAAATCCCCAAATTCAGCCCCAAATTCAGCCCCAAAATCCCCAAAATTCAGCCCAAAATTCAGCCCAAAAATCCCCAAGTTCAGCCCCAAATTCAGCCCCAAAATCCCCAAAATCAGCCCAAAATTCAGCCCCAAATTCCCAAAATCCACCTCAATATTCAGCCCCAAAACCCCCAAATTTCAGCCCAAAATTCAGCCCAAAAATCCCCAAATTTCAGCCCCAAACTCACCCCAAAATTTAGCCCAAAAATCCCCAATTTCAGCCCAAAATTCAGCCCAAAAATCCCCAAATTCAGCCCAAAAATCCCCAAAATTCAGCCCAAAAATTCCCAAATTCAGCTCCAAATTCAGCTCCAAAATCCCCAAAATTCACTCCAAAAATCCTGAACTTCAACCCAAACTTCATCCCAAAAAACCCAACTGGAGGTACTGGGGAGAACTCAAAATTCAGCCCCAAAATCCCCAAATTTCAGCCCCAAATTCACCCCAAAATTCAGCCCCAAAATCCCCAAATTTCAGCCCCAAATTCACCCCAAAATTCAGCCCCAAAATCCCCGAATTTCAGCCCCAAATTCACCCCAAAATTCAGCCCAAAATCCGCAAATTTCAGCCCCAAATTCACCCCAAAATTCAGCCCCAAAATCCCCAAATTTCAGCCCCAAATTCACCCCAAAATTCAGCCCAAAATCCCAAAATTCACCCAAAATTCAGCCCCCAAACCCCAAATTTCAGCCAAATTCAGCCCCAAAAAATCACCCCAAATTCACCCCAAAATTCAGCCCAAAAATCCCAAAATTCAGCCCAAAATTCAGCCCCAAACCCCCAAATTTCAGCCCAAAATTCAGCCCCAAAATCCCCAAATTTCAGCCCCAAATTCACCCCAAAATTCAGCCCAAAAATCCAAAATTCACCCCAAAATTCAGCCCCAAAACCCCCAAATTTCAGCCCCAAATTCACCCCAAAATTCAGCCCCAAAATCCCCAAATTTCAGCCCCAAATTCACCCCAAAATTTAGCCCAAAAATCCCAAAATTCAGCCCTAAATTCAGGCCCCAAATCCCCCAAATTTCAGCCCAAAAATCCCCAAATTTCAGCCCCAAATTCACCCCAAAATTCAGCCCCAAAATCCCCAAAATTCACCCCAAAATTCAGCCCCAAAACCCCCAAATTTCAGCCCCAAATTCAGCCCAAAAATCCCCAAATTCAGCCCAAAAATCCTGAACTTGAACCCAAATATCATCCCAAAAATCCCAACTGGAGGTACCAGGGAGAGCCCAAAATCCCAGAATTCTGCCCAAAAATCCAAACAGGAGGTACCAAAATTCAGCCCAAATTCAGCCCAAAATTCACTCCAAAAATCCCAAAATTCAGCCCCAAAATTCATCCCGGAAATCCCAACTGAAGGTACTGGGGGGAGCCCAAAATCTCCGAAATCCACCCCAAAATTCAGCCCCAAAATCCCAGAATTTATCCCCAAAATCCCTAAATTCCCCCCAAAATTCACCCCCAAAATTTATCCCAAAAATCCCAAAACTCAGCCCAAAACGCAGCCCCAAAATCCCTAAAATTCAGCCCAAAATTTCCAAAAATCCCAAATTCCAAAAATTTTCCCCAAATTCCCAAAAATTCCCAAAAAATCCCCTCCAAAATTCAAAAAAAATCCCAAAAATTCCCCAAAAATCCCCTCCAGAATTTCCTAAAAATCCCCCAAAATTCCCCAAAATTCCCAAAAAATTTCCCCCAAATTCCCCAAAAACCCCAGAAAAACCAAAGAAATCCCCTCCAAAATTCCCCAAACATTTCCAAAATTCCCAAAAATCAAAAAAATTCCCAAAATTCCCAAAAATTCCTAAAAAAACCTCTCAAAAATTCCCAAAAAATCCCCCAAAAATGAAAAAAAATCAAAAAAAATTCCCAGAAAAACCCAAAAAATCCCCCAAATCCCCCCCCCAAATCCCCAGAATTCCCAAAATTCCCAAAAATCCCTAAAATTCCCGATTTTCCTGGGGCAGGCCGAGCGCGTTTCCCTGCAGGAGGAAATTCGGGATCTGGGCCGGGCCCTGCAGGACGAGCGGCGCCAACGGGAGCAGCTCCAGGGGGACAAGGACAAACTGAGCCAGGAGGTGAGAGGGAAAATCCCGGAATTTTGGGAATTTCGGGAATTTTTTGTGGAATTTCGGGAATTTTTTGTGGAATTTTGGGTTTTTTTCTGGAATTTTAAGGGATTTTTTGTGGAGTTTTTGGGTTTTTCTCATTTCCTCCCAGCAGAACTCAACCAGGAGGTGAGGGGGAAACAATTCCCAGAAATTTTTATGGAATTTTGGGAATTTCAGGAATTTTTTCTGGAATTTTGGGGAATTTTTTGGTGGAATTTTTGAGTTTTTCTCTGGAATTTTGGGGGTTTTTGGTGGAATTTTTGGCGTTTTTTCATGGAATTTCAGGGATTTCTTGTGGAATTCTGGGGTTTTCTCATTTTCTCCCAGGAGTTTCCAGGGTTTTTCCTGGAATTCTGGGATTTTTTGGGAAATTTGGGGGTTTTTCCCTGGAATTTTGGGGATTTTTCCCTGGAAATTTGGGATTTTTCCTGGAATTCTGGGGTTTCCTGTGGGATCTGGGCCGGGCCCTGCAGCAGGAGCAGCTCCAGGGGGCCAAGGACAAACTGAGCCAGGAGGTGAGAGGGAAAATCCCGGAATTTTGGGAATTTCGGGAATTTTTTGTGGAATTTCGGGAATTTTTTGTGGAATTTTGGGTTTTTTCTGGAATTTTAAGGGATTTTTTGTGGAGTTTTTGGGTTTTTCTCATTTCCTCCCAGCAGAACTCAACCAGGAGGTGAGGGGGAAACAATTCCCAGAAATTTTTATGGAATTTTTGGGAATTTCAGGAATTTTTTCTGGAATTTTGGGGAATTTTTTGGTGGAATTTTTGAGTTTTTCTCTGGAATTTTGGGGGTTTTTGGTGGAATTTTTGGCGTTTTTTTCATGGAATTTCAGGGGTTCTTGTGGAATTCTGGGGTTTTCTCATTTTCTCCCAGAAGATTCCAGGGTTTTTCCTGGAATTCTGGGATTTTTCCATGGAATTCTGGGATTTTCCCTGGAATTCTGGGATTTTTTAATGGAATTTTGGAATTTTTTCCTGGAATTTTGGGGTTCCCCAATCCCAAATCTCCATTCTGTGGGATTGGGATCTCTGAGAGGTTTGTGAAGAAATTCCAGGGAATTTTTTCTGGGAATTTTGGGATTTTTCTGGGAATTCTGGGATTTTCCGTGGAATTTTGGGGATTTTTCCATGGAATTCTGGGATTTTTCCCTGGAATTTTGGGGTTTCCCTGTGGGATTTGGACAGGAGGTGAGGGGGAAAAATCCCGGAAAAATCTGGAAATTTTATGGAATTTTGGGAATTTTTTGTGGAATTTTGGGATTATTTGGGGGGATTTTAGTGGAATTTTTGGTGTTTTTTTCATGGAATTTCAGGGGGGTTTTTGTGGAATTCTGGGGTTTCCTCATCTCCTCCCAGAAGATTCCAGGATTTTTCCATGGAATTCTGGAATTTTTCCCTGGAATTTTGACAATTTTTTCTGGAATTTTGGGGGATTTTGGTGGAATTTTTTGGTTTTTTCCCAAATTTTGGGGATTTTTTGGTGGAATTTTGGCTTTTGTTCCCTGAATTTTGGGGTTTCCTCATTTCCTTCCAGAAGATTTCGGGATTTTTCCTGGAATTCTGGGATTTTTCCTGGAATTCTCTTTTTTTCCATGGAATTCTGAGGTTTTCTGTGGAATTTTCTCCTTTTTCCCAGGGAATTTTGGGGGTTTTTCCATGGAATTCTGGGATTTTTCCTGGAATTTTGGGGCTTTTCCATGGAATTCTGGGGTTTTCCCAGAATTCTGGGATTTCCTCCTTCCACCATCCCCCAAAATTCCCAAAATTCCCAAAATTTTCCCTTTCCCAGCACAGCTGGAGCAGCTCTTGGTGGAATCCCAGAATTCCCTTTTTTCATGGAATTTTTTGGGTTTTTTCCATGGAATTCTGGGTTTTTCCTGGAATTCTCTTTTGTTTCCATGGAATTCTTGGGGAGTTTCATGGAATTTTCGGGGTTTTCCCTGGAATTTTGGGGTTTTTTCCATGGAATTCTGGGGAATTTTTCCTGGAATTCTCTTCTTTTTCCTTGGAATTCTGAGGGTTTTCCATGAATTTTCCCTTTTTTTTCCCTGGAATTCTGGGGGATTTTTCCTGGAATTCTCTTCTTTTTCCTTGGAATTCTGAGGGTTTTCCATGAATTTTCCCTTTTTTTCCTGGAATTCTGGGGGATTTTTTTGTATTTTCTTCTTTTTTCAGGGAATTCTGAGGGATTTTTCCTGGAATTCTCTTTTCTTCCATGGAATTCTGAGGTTTTTAAATGGAATTTTGAGATTTTTTCCCAGAATTCTGGGATTTCCTCCCTCCACCACCCCCCAAATCCCCAAAATTCCCAGAATTCCCAATTTTTCCCTGGAATTTTTTGGGGTTTTTTCCCATGGAATTCTGAGAGATTTTTCCAGGAATTCTCTTTTTTTCCCATGGAATTTCCACTTTTTCCATGGAATTCTGAGATTTTTTCTATGGAATTTTGAGGTTTTCCCTGGATTTCTGCAATTTCCTCCCTCCACCATGTCCCAAAATTCCCAGAATTCCCAGAATTCCCCAAATTTTCCTTTTCTCGGCACAGCTGGAGCAGCTCTTGGTGGAATCCCAGAATTCCCTTTTTTCTATGGAATTCTGGAATTTTTTTCAGGGAATTTTAAAGTTTTTTCCATGGAATTTTCTTTTTCCTTCCTTGGAATTTCTGGGGTTTTCTTCTGGAATTCTGAGGGTTTTTTCCATGGAATTTTGATTTTTTTCCCTGGAATTCAATGATTTCCTCCCTCCAAAATTTCAGCACCATCCCCCAAAATCCCCAAAATTCCCAGAATTCCCAGAATTCCCGATTTTCCTCCCCCCCAGCTGGAGCAGCTCTCGGAGGATTCCCAGAATTCCGTGGCCTCGCTGCGATCCCGGCTGGAAGAATTCCAGGAGAATTCCCGGCGGGAGCTGCAGAAATCCCAGAGCGACGCCCGGCAGAGCCTGGGGCAGCTCCAGGAGGAGGTGGGGGAAATTCCGGGATTTTCTGGGAATTCCGGGAATTTTCAGGGAAAATTCCGGAGTTTTGTGGAAATTTGGGGAGAAAAATCCGGAATTTTCTGGGAATTCCTGGGATTTTCAGGGGAAATTCTGGAGTTTTCTGGGAATTTGGGGAATTTGGGAGGGAAATTCCAGAGTTTTGTCGGAATTTGGGGAGAAAAATCCGGAATTTTCTGGGAATTCCTGGGATTTTCATTCCTGAAATTCCCGAAAATCCCAGAGAAATCCAAGGAAAATCCCCAAAATTTCCACAATAAAGTCCCAGAAAATCTGGAAAAATCCTGGAAAAATCCTGGGAAAAATCCCGGGAAAATCCCAGAAAAATCCTGGAAAAATCCCAGAAAAATCCCGGGAAAATCCTGGGAAAATCCCAGAAAAATCCTGGGGAAAATCCTGGGAAAAATCCCAGAAAAATCCCGGGAAAATCCTGGGAAAATCCCAGAAAAATCCTGGGGAAAATCCTGGGAAAAATCCTGGAAAAATCCCAGAAAAATCCCGGGAAAATCCCGGGAAAATCCCAGAAAAATCCTGGAAAATCCCAGAAAAATCCCAAATTTGGAGCTCCTGCTCCAGCCTCATCTGCAGCAGCCTGGAAAACATTCCAGAATTCCTGAAATTCCCGAAAATCCCAGAGAAATCCAAGGAAAATCCCCAAAATTTCCACAATAAAGTCCCAGAAAATCTGGAAAAATCCTGGGAAAAATCCTGGGAAAAATCCTGGGAAAATCCCAGAAAAATCCCGGGAAAATCCCAGAAAAATCCTGGAAAAATCCCAGAAAAATCCCGGGAAAATCCTGGGAAAATCCCAGAAAAAATCCCAGAAAAAATCCCAGAAAAATTCCCAGAAAAATCCTGGGAAATCCCAGAAAAATAAAAAAAAAATTTCCAGGAAAATCCCAGAAAAATCCTGGGGAAAAAAAATTAAAAATCCTGGAAAATCCCAGAAAATTCTGGAAAATCCCAAATTTGGAGATTCTGCTCCAGCCGCACCTGCAGAAGCCTGGAAAACATTCCCAGAATTCCTGAAATTCCTGAAATCCCTGAAATCCCCAAGTTCTCAACATTCCCAACATTCCCAGGGTGAAAAGTCCTGGAAAATCCTGGAAAATCCCCCAAATTTACAAATTAAAGTCCCAGAAAATCTGGGAAAATCCCAGAAAAATCCCGGAAAATTCTGGAAAATCCCAAATTTGGAGCTCCCGCTCCAGCCTTGCCTGCAGCAGCTTGGAAAACATTCCAGAAATTCCTGAAATTCCTGAAATTCCCAAAATTCCTGACCCTGTTTGGTTGGGATTTGGGGTGGAAAATCCCAGAAAAATCCCAGGAAAATCCTGGGAAAATCCTGGAAAAATCCCTGAGAAATCCTGGGAAAAAAAAAAAAATCCTGGAAATTCCCAGAAAAATCCTGGAAAATTTAAAAAAAAAAAAAAATCTGGGAAAATCCCAGAAAAATCCTGGAAAATCCCAGAAAATCCCAAAATTTGGATCTCGAGTTTTTTGGGATTTGGGGTGGAAAATCCTGGAAAATTCTGGAAAAATCAAAAAAAAAATCCCCCAAAAATCCCCCCAAAATTGGGATTTGGTGCCAAAAACCCCAGAAAATTCCCAATTTCTTGGGATTTGGAGCAGAAACCTCCAGAAAATTCCAAATTTTGGGGGATTTGGAGCCGAAAAGAAAAAATAATCCCAAATTTTTCAGGATTTGGAGCCAAAAATTCCCAATTTGGGGGGGATTTGGAGCCAAAAACCCCAGAAAAATCCGATTTTTTAAAAATTTCTCTCAGAACCCACCCCCAAATTCCCAATTTTTTGGGATTTCTCCCAGAAAAGCCCCGAAATTCCCGAATTTCTCACTCCTGCTTGGTGTTCCTGAGCTCCTCCTTGTTTTTGTGGAACATCTCCAGATTTTTGGGGATTTGGAGCAGAAAACCCCAGAAAATTCCAATTTTTTTGGATTTGACTTGGAAAACCCCAGAAAATTCCCAATTTGGTGCAAAAAACCCCAGAAAAATCAGATTTTTTTTGGAATTTCTCTTAGAGAACCCCAGAAAATTCCCGATTTTTTTTGGAATTTCTCTCAGAACCCCCCAGAAAATTCCAGATTTTTTTAGCATTCCTCCCAGAACCCCCCAGAATTCCCGAATTTCTCACTCCTGCTTGGTGTTCCTCAGCTCCTCCTTGTTTTTCTGGAATATCTCCTAATTTTGGGGGATTTGGTGCCAAAAACCCCAGAAAATTCCCCAAATTTTTTTGGATTTGACTTGGAAAACCCCAGAAAATTCCTGAATTTTTGGTATTTGGCGCCAAAAACCCCAGAAAATTCCAATTTTTTTGGATTTGACTTGGAAAACCCCAGAAAATTCCCAATTTGGTGCAAAAAACCCCAGAAAAATCAGATTTTTTTTGGAATTTCTCTTAGAGAACCCCAGAAAATTCCAGATTTTTTTAGGATTCCTCCCAGAACCCCCCAGAATTCCCGAATTTCTCACTCCTGCTTGGAATTCCTGAGCTCCTCCTTGTTTTTGTGGAACATTTCCCTCCACTGCTCGGCCTCCTGGGCGCTCTGGCTGAGCTGGCGCCGCGCCTGCCGCAGCTGCTGCCCCAACTGCTCCCGCTCCTGCTCCAGCCCGCGCCGCTCCTGCCCCAAATTCCAAAATTTTATTCCCAAAAATAAAAACTCCAGCCCGAAAATGGGAATTCCAAGTTTTTCCCAATTTTTCCCCCATTCCAGAGGTTTTTTCCCAATTTTTTTCCCAATTTTTCCCCCATTCCAGAGGTTTTTTCCCAATTTTTTCCCCCAATTTTTCCCCCATTCCAGATGGGTTTTTCCCAATTTTTTCCCAATTTTTCCCCCATTCCAAAGATTTTTCCCCCACATTCCAGATGGGATTTTTCCCAATTTTTTCCCAATTTTTCCCCCTGTCCCAGAGATTTTTTTCCCCCATTCCAGAGGTTTTTTCCCAATTTTTTTCCCAATTTTTTCCCCTGTCCCAGAGATTTTTCCCCCCATTCCAGAGATTTTTTCCCAATTTTTTTTCCCAATTTTTCCCCCATTCCAAAGATTTTTCCCCCCATTCCAGAGGTTTTTTCCCAATTTTTTTCCCAATTTTTCCACCATTCCAGAGGTTTTTCTCCCCATTCCAGAGGGTTTTTTCCCAATTTTTTTCCCCATTCTGGAGGATTTTTTCCCTTTTTTTTCTCCATTCCAGAGATTTTTTTCCCATTTTTTCCCCCATTCCAAAGGTTTTTTCCCATTTTTTCCCTCCAATTCCAGAGATTTTTTCCCCAATTTTTTCTCCATTCCAGAGATTTTTCCCCAATTTTTTTCCAATCTTTCTCCCATTCCTGAGGGTTTTTTTTCCCAGTTTTTCCCCCATTCCAGAGATTTTTTTCCCCCATTCCAGAGGTTTTTCCCCAGTTTTTTTTCCCCAGTTTTTTTTTCCCATTCTGGAAGGATTTTTCCCCGTTTTTCCCGACCACGACCCAGAATTCCCAAGCCCATCCTGGAATTCCCAAACCCATCCCAGAATTCCCAACCCAAGGTCTAAATTCCTGACCCCATTCCCAGAATTCCCAATCCCATTCCCGAAATTCCCAACCCCATTCCCGAATTCCCAACCCCATTCCGGAATTCCCGACCCCATCCCAAATTCCCAACCCCATATTGGAATTCCAGATCCCATTCCCAAATTCCCGGCATCCCCAGCATTCCCGACCCCATATTGGAATTCCTGCCCCCATTCCTGGCATTCCCAACCCCATTCCCACATTCCCAAATTCCCAGCATTCCCGAAATTCCCGACCCCATCCCAGAATTCCCGACCCCATCCCAGAATTCCCAACCCCATCCCAGAATTCCCAACCCCATCCTGGAATTCCCAACCCCATCCCAGAATTCCCAACCCCATCCTGGAATTCCCAACCCCATCCCAGAATTCCCAACCCCATTCCCAGAATTCCTGACCCCGTTCCCAGAATTCCCAACCCCATTCCCAGAATTCCCAACCCCAATCCCAAATTCCCAACTCAATGTTTGAATTCCCAACCCCATCCTGGAATTCCCAACCCCATCCTGGAATTCCCAACCCCATCCCCAAATTCCTGACCCCGTTCCTGCCATCCCCGACCTCATCCCGGAATTCCCAACCCCAATCCCAAATTCCAAACTCAATGTCTGAATTCCCAAGTCAATATTTAAATTCCCAACCTCAATCCCACCATTCCTGACCCCATATTGGAATTCCGCATCCCATTCCCAGAATTCCCAGAATTCCCGGCATTCCCGACCTGTTCCCCGCTGTCCATCTCAGCCCGGGCCCTCTCCAGGTCCCCGCGGAGCCGCTCCAGCCTCAATTCCCGACCCCATCCCAAATTCCCAACCCCATTCCAGAATTCCTGACCCCATATCGGAATTCCGGATCCCATTCCCAGAATTCCCAGAATTCCCAGAATTCCCGGCATTCCCGGCATTCCCGACCTGTTCCCCGCTGTCCATCTCCGCCCGGGCCCTCTCCAGGTCCCCGCGGAGCCGCTCCAGGTCCCGGTCGTGCGCGGCGACCTCGTCCTTGAGGGCGCCCTTGAGCGCCACCAACTCCCGGTCCTGGCGGCGCCGGGAGCCCAGCGCGTCCTGGAGCTGCTCCCGGCATTCCAGGAGCTCCTGGAAAACGGGAAAAATGGGAAATTTGGGAAATTTGGGAAATTCGGGAAATTCGGGATCACAGAAACTCCTGCAGCTGCTCCCGGCATTCCAGGAGCTCCTGGGGAACGGGAAAAATGGGAAATTTGGGAAATTCGGGATCACAGAAACTCCTGCAGCTGCTCCCGGCACTCCAAGAGCTCCTGGGAAATGGGAAATTTGGGAAATTTGGGAAATTTGGGAAATTTGGGAAATTCGGGATCACAGAAACTCCTGCAGCTGCTCCCGGCATTCCAGGAGCTCCTGGGGAACGGGAAAAATGGGAAATTTGGGAAATTTGGGATCACAGAAACTCCTGCAGCTGCTCCCGGCACTCCAAGAGCTCCTGGGAAATGGGAAATTTGGGAAATTTGGGAAATTCGGGATCACAGAAACGCCTGCAGCTGCTCCCGGCATTCCAGGAGCTCCTGGGGAACGGGAAAAATGGGAAATTTGGGAAATTCGGGATCACAGAAACTCCTGCAGCTGCTCCCGGCACTCCAGGAGCTCCTGGGAAACGGGAAATTTGGGAAATTTGGGAAATTTGGGATCACAGAAACTCCTGCAGCTGCTCCCGGCATTCCAGGAGCTCCTGGGAAACGGGAAAAATGGGAAAAATGGGAAATTTGGGAAATTCGGGATCACAGAAACGCCTGCAGCTGCTCCCGGCATTCCAGGAGCTCCTGGGGAACGGGAAATTTGGGAAAAATGGGAAATTTGGGATCACAGAAACTCCTGCAGCTGCTCCCGGCATTCCAGGAGCTCCTGGGGAACGGGAAATTTGGGAAAAATGGGAAATTTGGGAAATTCGGGATCACAAAAACTCCTGCAGCTGCTCCCGGCACTCCAGGAGCTCCTGGAAATTGGGAAAAATGGGAAAAATGGGAAAAATGGGAAATTTGGGAAATTCGGGATCACAGAAACTCCTGCAGCTGCTCCCGGCATTCCAGGAGCTCCTGGGAAACGGGAAAAATGGGAAAAATGGGAAATTTGGGAAATTTGGGATCACAGAAACTCCTGCAGCTGCTCCCGGCATTCCAGGAGCTCCTGGGAAACGGGAAAAATGGGAAAAATGGGAAATTTGGGAAATTCGGGATCACAGAAACTCCTGCAGCTGCTCCCGGCATTCCAGGAGCTCCTGGAAATTGGGAAATTTGGGAAATTTGGGAAATTCGGGATCACAGAAACTCCTGCAGCTGCTCCCGGCATTCCAGGAGCTCCTGGAAATTGGGAAATTTGGGAAATTTGGGAAATTCGGGATCACAGAAACTCCTGCAGCTGCTCCCGGCATTCCAGGAGCTCCTGGGAAATTGGGAAAAATTTGGGAAATTTGGGAAATTTGGGATCACAGAAACTCCTGCAGCTGCTCCCGGCATTCCAGGAGCTCCTGGGGAACGGGAAAAATGGGAAATTTGGGAAATTTGGGATTTGGGGGTGGTTGTGAATCTTAAAAACTCCTCCAGCTGTTCCCAGAATTCCAGGAGTTCCTGGGAATCAGAAAAAGTGGGAAAAATTGAGAAAATTGGGATTTGGGGGTGGTTGGGACGCCGAAAAAATCCTGGAGTTCCTGGGAGTGGGAAAAGTTGGAAAATTGGGAAAAGTTGGGATTTGGGGTTGGTTTTGATCCCAAAAAACTCCTGGAGTTCCGGTTTTTGGTCTTTTCTCGATTTTGGGGCATTTTTGGTGTTTTTAATTGGGATTTTCCCAATTTTTTAGGGGTTTAGGATTTTTTTAGGAGGGTTTTGGGGTTTTATTGGGATTTTTTTTCTATTTTTTGAAGGGTTGAGTGCATTTTTTGTGGTTTTTATTGGGATTTTTCCCATTTTTTAAACGTTTAGGACTTTTTTTTTTGGTGGTTTTTATTGGGATTTTCCCATTTTTGGAAATTTTCAGGCCATTTTTGGCTGGTTTTTCCGGGGATTTCCCCCATTTTCAGGGTTTTATTCCATTTTTTATGTTTTTTACTGGGATTTTCCCATTTTTGGAAATTTTCAGGCCATTTTTTCCTGGTTTTTTCTGGGATTTTTCCCTTCTTTTTTTTTTTTTGAGGTTTGTAGGGCATTTTTTTACTGGGATTTTTCCCAATTTTGGAGGTTTTCAGGCCATTTTTGCTGGGTTTTCATTGGGACTTTTCCCATTTCTGAGGGGTTTTGTGAATTTTCCGTGGTTTTTATTGGGATTTTTCCATTTTTGGACATTTTCACGCCATTTTTGGCTGGTTTTTCTGGGGATTTCCCCCATTTTTCAGGGTTTTATTCCATTTTTTATGTTTTTTACTGGGATTTTCCCATTTTTGGAAATTTTCAGGCCATTTTTTCCTGTTTTTTTCTTGGATTTTTCCCTTCTCTTTTTTTTTTGAGGTTTGTAGGGCATTTTTAACTGGGATTTTTCCCGATTTTGGAGGTTTTCAGTGCATTTTTGGTGGATTTTTTTGGGAATTTCTCCAATTTTTCAGGGGTTTAATCCATTTTTTATGGTTTTTATTGGGCTTTTCCCCAATTTTTTCAGATTTTAACCCATTTTTTGCTGGTTTTTCCAGGGATTTTCCCCATTTTTCAGGGTTTTATTCCATTTTTTATGTTTTTTACTGGGATTTTCCCATTTTTGGAACTTTTCAGGCCATTTTTTCACTGGTTTTTCTGGTTATTTCCCCATTTTTGAGGGTTTCATTACATTTTTAATGTTTTTAATCAGAAATTTCCCATTTTTGGAACTTTTCAGGCCATTTTTTCACTGTTTTTTCTGGTTATTTCCCCATTTTTGAGGGTTTCATTACATTTTTAATGTTTTTAATCAGAAATTTCCCATTTTTGGAACTTTTCAGGCCATTTTTTGCTGTTTTTTCTGGTTATTTCCCCATTTTTGAGGGTTTCATTACATTTTTAACATTTTTAATCAGAAATTTCCCATTTTTGGAACTTTTCAGGCCATTTTTTGCTGTTTTTTCTGGTTATTTCCCCATTTTTGAGGGTTTCATTACATTTTTAATGTATTTAATCAGAAATTTCCCATTTTTAGAACTTTTCAGACCATTTTTTGCTGGTTTTTTTGGTTATTTCCCCATTTTTCAGGGTTTCATTACATTTTTAATGTTTTTAATCAGAAATTTCCCATTTTTGGAACTTTTCAGGCCATTTTTTCACTGTTTTTTCTGGTTATTTCCCCATTTTTCAGGGTTTCATTACATTTTTAATGTTTTTAATCAGAAATTTCCCATTTTTGGAACTTTTCAGGCCATTTTTTCACTGTTTTTTCTGGTTATTTCCCCATTTTGAGGGTTTCATTACATTTTTAATGTTTTTAATCAGAAATTTCCCATTTTTGGAACTTTTCAGGCCATTTTTTCACTGTTTTTTCTGGTTATTTCCCCATTTTTCAGGGTTTCATTACATTTTTAATGTTTTTAATCAGAAATTTCCCATTTTTGGAACTTTTCAGGCCATTTTTTCACTGTTTTTTCTGGTTATTTCCCCATTTTTGAGGGTTTCATTACATTTTTAATGTTTTTAATCAGAAATTTCCCATTTTTGGAACTTTTCAGGCCATTTTTTGCTGGTTTTTCTGGTTATTTCCCCATTTTTGAGGGTTTCATTACATTTTTAATGTTTTTAATCAGAAATTTCCCATTTTTGGAACTTTTCAGGCCATTTTTTCACTGTTTTTTCTGGTTATTTCCCCATTTTTCAGGGTTTCATTACATTTTTAATGTTTTTAATCAGAAATTTCCCATTTTTGGAACTTTTCAGGCCATTTTTTCACTGTTTTTTCTGGTTATTTCCCCATTTTTGAGGGTTTCATTACATTTTTAATGTTTTTAATCAGAAATTTCCCATTTTTGGAACTTTTCAGGCCATTTTTTGCTGGTTTTTCTGGTTATTTCCCCATTTTTGAGGGTTTCATTACATTTTTAATGTTTTTAATCAGAAATTTCCCATTTTTGGAACTTTTCAGGCCATTTTTTCACTGTTTTTTCTGGTTATTTCCCCATTTTTGAGGGTTTCATTACATTTTTAATGTTTTTAATCAGAAATTTCCCATTTTTGGAACTTTTCAGGCCATTTTTTTCACTGGTTTTTCTGGTTATTTCCCCATTTTTCAGGGTTTCATTACATTTTTAATGTTTTTAATCAGAAATTTCCCATTTTTGGAACTTTTCAGGCCATTTTTGGCTGGTTTTTCTGGTTATTTCCCCATTTTTGAGGGTTTCATTACATTTTTAATGTTTTTAATCAGAAATTTCCCATTTTTGGAGGTTTTCAGGCCATTTTTTCACTGTTTTTTCTGGTTATTTCCCCATTTTTGAGGGTTTCATTACATTTTTAATGTTTTTAATCAGAAATTTCCCATTTTTGGAACTTTTCAGGCCATTTTTTCACTGTTTTTTCTGGTTATTTCCCCATTTTTAAGGGTTTCATTACATTTTTAATGTTTTTAATCAGAAATTTCCCATTTTTGGAGGTTTTCAGGCCATTTTTTTGCCGTTTTTTCCAGGGATTTTCCCCATTTTTCCTACCTGGTAGAGGCCCTGGGTGTCGGGGTCACTCTGGGGGTGACTCTGGGGGTCCCTCAGGTTCTCCAGCTGCTGCTCCAGCTGCCCCAGCCGCTCCTCCAGCTCAGCCTTGGCCGCCCGCAGCTCGGCCAGCCTGGAACCGAGGGGGAACCCGGACAGGAAAGGGTTAATCCGGGAAAGGAGAGGGTTAATGGGGAAAGGAAAGCGTTAATGGGGGAAATTAAAGGGTTAATGGGGTTTTTATGGGGGAAGGAAAGGGTTAAAGGGGGAAGGAAAGGGTTAATAGGGGAATTTAAAGGGTTAATGGGGTTTTGGGGGGAATTAAGGGGGTTTGGGGGGGAATTCGAGGGTTAATGGGAAAAGGAAAGGGTTAACGGGGAAAGGAAAGGGTTAATGGGGAGAGGAAAGGGTTAATGGGGTTTTGGGGGGAATTTAAAGGGTTAATGGGGTTTTGGGGGGAATTTAAAGGGTTAATGGGTTTTTTGGGGAGAAATTCAAGGGTTTATTGGGAGAGGAAAGGGTTAATGGGGGAAAGGAAAGGGTTAATGGGGTTTTTGGGGAAAGGAAAGGGTTAATGGGGTTTTTTGGGGAAAGGAAAGGGTTAATGGGGTTTTTTTGGGGGGAATTGAGGGGGTTTGGGGGAAATTAAAGGGTTAACAGGGAAAGGAAAGGGTTAAAGGGGAAAGGAAAGGGTTAAAGGGGAAAGGAAAGGGTTAATGGGGAAAGGAAAGGGTTAACGGGGAAAGGAAAGGGTTAACGGGGAAAGGAAAGGGTTAATGGGGGAAGGAAAGGGTTAATGGGGAAAGGAAAGGGTTAAAGGGGTTTTAATGGGGTAAGGAAAGGGTTAACGGGGAAGGAAGGGTTAATGGGGAAGGAAAGGGTTAATGGGGAGAGGAAAGGGTTAATGGGGTTTTTGGGGGAAAGGAAAGGGTTAATGGGGTTTTTGGGGGGAATTGAGGGGGTTTGGGGAAATTAAAGGGTTAACAGGGAAAGGAAAGGGTTAACGGGGAAAGGAAAGGGTTAACGGGGAAAGGAAAGGGTTAATGGGGAAAGGAAAGGGTTAACGGGGAAAGGAAAGGGTTAATGGGGAAAGGAAAGGGTTAATGGGGAAAGGAAAGGGTTAACGGGGAAAGGAAAGGGTTAATGGGGAAAGGAAAGGGTTAATGGGGAAAGGAAAGGGTTAACGGGGTTTTTATGGGGCAATTAAAGGATTTTGGGGGAATTTCAAGGGTTAATTTGGGGAAATTCGCTGCCCCCCAACTCTTTAGGGGACCCCAAACCCCCCCGGGAGTGACCCCAAATTCCCAAGGTGACCCTAAATGGACAGCAGGGATCCCAGGGTGACCCCAAACCCCTCAAGGGTGACCCCAAATTCCCAGGGGTGACCTCAAATCCCCAAGAGTGACCCCAAACCTGTCCCAAACCCCAAAAGGACAACGGGGGTGACCCCAAATCCTCCCGGGGTCAACCCAAAATGCCCTGGGGTGACCCCAAACCCCCCAAGGACCACCCCAAATCCCTGGGGTGACCCCAAACCTCCTTTGGTGATCCCAAACCCCCCATGAGTGACCCCAAACCCCAAAAGGACAATGGGGGTGACCCCAAATCCTCCCGGGGTCAACCCCAAACCCCCCATGGGTGACCCCAATCCCCAAAAGGACAATCGGGTGACCCCAAACCCCTCCCACAGTGACCCCAAAACCGCCAGGGATGACCCCAAACCCTTGAGGGTGACCCCAAAACCCCTGGGGGTGACCCCAAACCCCAAAAGGACAATGGGGGTGACCCCAAACCCCTCGGGGTGACCCCAAACCCCAAAAGGACAATGGAGTGACCCCAATCCCCCAGGGTGACCCCAAACCCCCCCATGGGTGACCCCAAACCCCAAAAGGACAATGGGGTGACCCCAAACCCCCCCATGGGTGACCCCAGACCCCAAAAGGACAATGGGGTGACCCCAAACCCCTCGGGGTCACCCCAAACCCCAAAGAACAATGGGGTGACCCCAAAAGGACAATGGGGGTGACCCCAAACCCCAAAAGGACAATGGGGGTGACCTCAAACCCCCCATGAGTGACCCCAAACCCCAAAAGGACGATGGGGGTGACCCCAAACCCAAAAGGACACTGGGGTGACCCCAAAAGGACCATGGGGTGACCCCAAAAGGACAATCGGGTGACCCCAAAAGGACACCGGGGCTGCCCCGTACTGGGCGCGGCTCCGCTGCAGCTCCTGAGAGTTCCGGGCCAGGGCCCCGCGCAGGATTTGGGATTGGGGTGAGACCGAAACCTGCGGGGACAGCACGGGGTGAAATCCTAAATCCAAATCCTAAATTCCAAATCCTAAATACACCAAATCCTAAATCCTAAATCCTAAATCCTAAATCTGCTCCAAATCCTAAATCCTAAATCCACCAAATCCTAAATCCACCAAATCCTAAATCCCAAATCCTAAATACACCAAATCCTAAATCCCAAACCCTAAATCCTAAATCCACCAAATCCTAAATCCCAAATCCTAAATCCACCAAATCCTAAATCCCAAACCCTAAATCCACCAAATCCTAAATCCTAAATCCACAAAATCCCAAATCCTAAATCCAGCAAATCCTAAATCCTAAATCCACAAAATCCCAAATCCACCAAATCCTAAATCCCAAATCCTAAATACACCAAGTCCTAAATCCTAAATAATCCACCAAATCCTAAATCCCAAATCCTAAATCCCAAATCCTAAATCCTAAATCTGCTCCAAATCCTAAATCCTAAATCCACCAAATCCTAAATCCCAAATCCTAAATACACCAAATCCTAAATCCACCAAGTCCTAAATCCTAAATAATCCACCAAATCCTAAATCCCAAATCCTAAATCCTAAATCCTAAATCCACCAAATCCTAAATCCACCAAATCCTAAATCCTAAATCCACCAAATCCTAAATACACCAAATCCTAAATCCTAAATCCACCAAATCCTAAATCCACCAAATCCTAAATCCCAAACCCTAAATCCAGCAAATCCTAAATCCTAAATCCACCAAATCCTAAATCCACCAAATCCTAAATCCACCAAATCTTAAATCCTAAATCCACCAAATCCTAAATCCCAAACCCTAAATCCACCAAATCCTAAATCCACCAAATCCTAAATCCCAAATCCTAAATCCACCAAATCCTAAATCCACCAAATCCTAAATCCTAAATCTGCTCCAAATCCTAAATCCGCTCCAAATCCTAAATCCACCAAGTCCTAAATCCACCAAGTCCTAAATCCTAAATCCACCAAATCCCAAATCCTAAATCCTAAATCCACCAAATCCTAAATCCGCTCCAAATCCTAAATCCACAATCCTAAATCTGCTCCAAATCCTAAATCCACCAAATCCTAAATCTGCCCCAAATCCTAAATCTGCCCCAAAATCCGCCCCAAATCCCAAATCTGCCCCAAATCTGCCCCAAAGCCCAAATCCCAAATCCCAAACTGATCCCAAATCCTAAACCCCAAATCCCAAATCTGCCCCAAATCCTAAAGCCCAAATCCCAAACCCGAAATCCTAAATCCCGAATCCCAAACACTAAATCTCAAATCCTAAATCCCCCCCAAACCCCAAATCCATTCTAAATCCCAAGCCCCCAATCCCAAACCCATCCCAAATCCCAAATCTGAAATTCTAAATCTGCCCCAAATCCCAAACCCATCCCAAATCCCAAACCCCAAACCCCAAAGCCATTCTAAAACCCAAATCCCAAATCCCAAACTCATCCCAAATCCCAAACCCCAAATTCATCCAAATCCATCCCAAATCCGCCCCAAACCCCAAATCCCAAACTCCAATTCCAGGGATTTTTGGGATCCCAAACCCCAAATCCCAATTTTTTGGGATCCCAGATCCGAAATCCCAAATCCCAAACTCATCCCAAGCCCACCCAAATCCCAAATCCCAAATCCAAATCCAAAATCCATCCCAAATCTGCCCCAAATCCCAATTTTTGGGATTTTTGGTATCCTAGATCCCAAATTCCAAATCCCAAACCCCAAACTCACCCCAAATCCCAATTTTTGGGAATTTCGGGATCCCAGACCCCAAATTCCAACCCCAAATCCCAATTTGGGGGATTTTTAGGATCCCAAATCCCAATTCCTGGGAATGTGGGATTCCTAAAAACCCCAAATCCCAATTTTTGGGATTCCCCAAAATTCCAAACCCCAATTTTTGGGATTTTTGGGCACCCAATTCCCAATTTTTGGGATTTTTTGGATTTCAGGATTTTGGGGATTTTTGGGCTCCCAAACCCAAATTTTTGGGATTTTTGGGATTTTGGGGATTTTGGGGATTTTGGGGATTTTGGGACTTGGGGATTTGGGGGATTTGGGAGATTTCCCCAAACCCCAATTTTGGGGATTTTGGGGATCCCAAACCCCGATTTTTGGGATTTGGGGGATTTTGGGGATTTGGGGGATTTTTGGGATTTCCCCAAAGCCCAATTTTGGGGATTTTTGGGGATCCCAAACCGGGATTTTTGTGATTTTGGGATTTTTGGGATATTTGGGGATCCCAAACCCCGATTTTGGGGTTTTTGGGATTTGGGTTTTTGGGATTTTTGGGATTATTTTGGGATTCTCACCGCCAGCTCCTGGAGCACCTCGAGCAGCCGCGCGCTTTTCCTCTGCAGGGAGAGCTCCCCCTCCGAGCTCCTGGGGGAAATTCGGGAATTTGGGGGAAATTTGGGAATTCGGGGGAAATTTGGGAATTTGGGGGAAAAAATTTGGGAATTTGGGGGAAAATTCGGGGATTTGGGGGGAAAATTCGGGAATTTGGGGGAAAAAAATTGGGAATTTGGGGGAAAGTTCAGGAATTTGGGGGGAAAAATTCGGGAATTTGGGGGAAAAAAATTGGGAATTTGGGGGAAAAATATCAGGAATTTTGGGGGAAAAATTCAGGAATTTGGGGGAAAAAATCCGGGAATTTGGGGGAAAGTTCAGGAATTTGGGGGGAAATTTGGGAAATGGGAGAAAAAATTCGGGAATTTGGGGGAAAAAGTTCAGGAATTGGGGGAAAATTTGGCGAGGAAAGTTTGGGAATTTGGGACCAGGATTTGGGGGAAAAAATTCAGGAATTTGGGGTCAGATTTGGGGGGAAAAAAAATGGGAATTTGGGGGAAAAAATTCAGGAATTTGGGGGAAAAAAGTTCGGGAATTTGGGGGAAAAAAGTTCGGGAATTTGGGGTCAGATTTAGGGGAAAAAATTCGGGATTTCAGGAAAAAATCTGGGAATTTGGGTCAGATTTGGGGGAAAAATTCAGGATTTGGGGGAAAAATTTGGGATTTGGGGGAAATTTGGGAATTTGGTCAGGGAAAAAGGGAAGGGCAGCAATTTGGGGATTTTAGGAGGGATTATGGGGGATTTTGGGGTCTTTTTGGGGTTTTTTAGGGGGATTTGGGGGAGATTTGATGGGATTTTAAGGAGATTTTTGAGAGATTTGGGAGTTTTTAGGGGATTTTGGTTTTTTAGGGGATTTTGGGTTTTTAGGGGATTTTGGAGTTTTTTGGGGAGATTTTATGGGGTTTTAGGGGCATTTTGGGGAGAATTTTGAGTTTTTAGGGAGATGTTAAGGGAGATTTTCTGGGTTTTAGAGGGATTTTGGGTTTTTTTAGGGGGATTTTGGGTTTTTAGGGGGGATTTTGGGTTTTTAGGGGGGATTTGGGGGTTTTTTAGGGGTATTTGGAGTTTTTAGGGGAGATTTTCAGGTTTTCGGGAAATTTTGTGGGTTTTAAGGAGGATTTTTGGGGTTTTTAGGGGAGATTTTATTGTTTTTTAGGGGGATTTTGGGGAGATTTTGGGGGGCTAGGGGGGTTTATGGGTTTTTAGGGGATTTTGGATCCATTTTGGGGTTTTTAGGGAGATTTTTGGGTTTTTAGGGTGATTTTCTGTTTTTTATGGCTATTTCCTGTTTTTTTAGGGGATTTTTGGTTTTTAGGGGATTTTGGATCCATTTTGGGTTTTTAGGGAGATTTTTGGGTTTTTAGGGTGATTTTCTGTTTTTTATGGCTATTTCCTGTTTTTTTAGGGGATTTTTGGTTTTAGGGGTTTTGGATCCATTTTGGGGTTTTAGGGAGATTTTTGGGTTTTTAGGGTGATTTTCTGTATTTTTATGGCTATTTCCTGGTTTTTTAGGGGATTTTGGGTTTTTAGGGGGTTTTGGATCCATTTTGGGGTTTTCAGGGGAGATTTTATGGGGTTTTGGGGGATTTTTGGGTTTTTAGGGGAGATTTTCTGGTTTTTTAGGGGATTTGGGATTTTTAGGGGATTTTGGATCCATTTTGGGGGTTTTAGGGTGATTTTTGGGTTTTTAGGGTGATTTTCTGGTTTTTTATGGATATTTCCTGTTTTTTAGGGGATTTTTGGTTTTTAGGGGATTTTGGATCCATTTTGGGGTTTTAGGGAGATTTTTGGGTTTTTAGGGTGATTTTCTGGTTTTTTTGTGGATATTTCCTGTTTTTTAGGGGATTTTTGGGTTTTTAGGGGATTTTGGATCCATTTTGGGGTTTTTAGGGAGATTTTTGGGTTTTTAGGGTGATTTTCTGTTTTTTTATGGATATTTCCTGTTTTTTAGGGGATTTTGGGTTTTTAGGGATTTTGGATCCATTTTGGGGTTTTTAGGGAGATTTTTGGGTTTTTAGGGTGATTTTCTGTTTTTTTATGGCTATTTCCTGGTTTTTTAGGGGATTTTGGGTTTTTAGGGGATTTTGGATCCATTTTGGGTTTTTAGGGAGATTTTTGGGTTTTTAGGGTGATTTTCTGGTTTTTTATGGATATTTCCTGGTTTTTTATGGGGATTTTGGGTTTTTAGGGGATTTTGGATCCATTTTGGGGTTTTAGGGTGATTTTTGGGTTTTTAGGGTGATTTTCTGGTTTTTTATGGATATTTCCTGTTTTTTAGGGGATTTTGGGTTTTTAGGGGATTTTGGATCCATTTTGGGGTTTTTAGGGAGATTTTTGGGTTTTTAGGGTGATTTTCTGTTTTTTTATGGCTATTTCCTGGTTTTTTAGGGGATTTTGGGTTTTTAGGGGATTTTGGATCCATTTTGGGTTTTTAGGGAGATTTTTGGGTTTTTAGGGTGATTTTCTGGTTTTTTATGGATATTTCCTGGTTTTTTATGGGGATTTTGGGTTTTTAGGGGATTTTGGATCCATTTTGGGGTTTTTAGGGAGATTTTGGGTTTTTAGGGTGATTTTCTGGTTTTTTTAATGGCTATTTCCTGGTTTTTTAGGGGATTTTGGGTTTTTAGGGGATTTTGGATCCATTTTGGGGTTTTCAGGGGAGATTTTATGGGGTTTTGGGGGGATTTTTGGGTTTTTAGGGGAGATTTTCTGGTTTTTTATGGGGATTTTGGGTTTTTAGGGGATTTTGGATCCATTTTGGGGTTTTTAGGGAGATTTTTGGGTTTTTAGGGTGATTTTCTGGTTTTTTATGGATATTTCCTGTTTTTTAGGGGATTTTGGGTTTTTAGGGGGTTTTGGATCCATTTTGGGGTTTTTAGGGAGATTTTATGGGGTTTTGGGGGGATTTTTGGGTTTTTAGGGGAGATTTTCTGGTTTTTTAGGGGATTTTGGGTTTTTAGGGGATTTTGGATCCATTTTGGGGTTTTTAGGGAGATTTTATGGGGTTTTAGGGTGATTTTCTGTTTTTATGGATATTTTCTGTTTTTTAGGGGATTTTTGGTTTTTAGGGGATTTTGGATCCATTTTGGGGTTTTTAGGGAGATTTTTGGGTTTTTAGGGTGATTTTCTGTTTTTTATGGATATTTTCTGTTTTTTTAGGGGATTTTTGGTTTTTAGGGGATTTTGGATCCATTTTGGGGTTTTTAGGGAGATTTTTGGGTTTTTAGGGTGATTTTCTGTTTTTTTTATGGCTATTTCCTGGTTTTTTAGGGGATTTTGGGTTTTTAGGGGATTTTGGATCCATTTTGGGGTTTTTTGGGGTTGTTTTTGGGGTTGTTTTTGGGGTTTTTGGGCTCACCCCTCCCTGAGGATGCCCAGGATGAGCTCGGTTGGGTTCTGGGCTCCCCCCAGGCCCCGCTGGTCCCGCAGCAGATCCGGGGTCGATTTCAGCTGCAGGGGAACAAAAATTCCTCAATTTCAACCCAAAAAACCCCAAATCCCACGGGCCAGAGAGAAAAACCCCGATTTTATAGGGAAATATCCTGATTTTAGAGGGAAAAACCCCAATTTTATAGGGAAAAATCCCAATTTTAGAGGAAAAAAAATCCCAATTTTAGAGGAAAAAAATTTCCCAATTTTAGAGGGAAAAAAAATCCCAATTTTAGAGGGAAAAAATCCCAATTTTATAGACAAAACCACAAGTTTATAGGGAAAAATCCCCTTAATTTTATAGGGAAAAATCCCAATTTTAGAGGAAAAAAATCCTAATTTTATAGGGAAAAAAATCCTAATTTTATAAAAAACCCCCGCAATTTTATAGGGGAAAAAAAAAATCCCAATTTTATAGGGAAAAATCCCAATTTTAGAGGAAAAAAATCCTAATTTTATAGGGAAAAAATCCTAATTTTATAAAAAACCCCCGCAATTTTATAGGGAAAAATCCCAATTTTATAGGAAAAAAAATCCCAATTTTAGAGGAAAAAAATCCCAATTTTATAGGGAAAAATCCCAATTTTATAGGAAAAAAAATCCCAATTTTAGAGGAAAAAAAATCCCAATTTTATCAACAAAACCACAAGTTTATAGGGAAAAATCCCAATTTTATAGGAACCCCCCCCCAATTTTATAGGAACCCCCACAATTTTATAGGAAGAAAAAATCCCAATTTTATAGTGAAAACCCACAATTTTAGAGGAAAAAAATCCCAGTTTTATAGGGGAAAATCCCAATTTTAAAGGAAAAAACCCCAATTTTAGAGGAAAAAAATCCCAATTTTAGAGGGAAAAATCCCAATTTTAGAGAAAAAAAATCCTAATTTTATAGGGAAAAAAATCCTAATTTTATTAAAAAACCCCCACAATTTTATAGGGAAAAAACCTCCCAATTTTATAGGGAAAAATCCCAATTTTAGAGGAAAAAATCCCAATTTTAGAGGAAAAAATCCCAATTTTAGAGGAAAAAAAATTCCCAATTTTAGAGGAAAAAAAAATCCCAATTTTAGAGGAAAAAAATCCCAATTTTAGAGGAAAAAAAAATCCCAATTTTAGAGGAAAAAAAAATCCCAATTTTAGAGGAAAAAAATCCCAATTTTAGAGGGAAAATTCTCAATTTTATAGGAAAAAAAAATTTAATTTTATAGGGAAAAAATCCTAATTTTATTTAAAAACCCCTGCAATTTTATAGGGAAAAAAAAATCCCAATTTTATAGGGAAAAATCCCAATTTTATAGGAAAAAAATCCCAATTTTATAGGGAAAAATCCCAATTTTAGAGGAAAAAAAATTCCCAATTTTAGAGGAAAAAAATCCCAATTTTATAGGGAAAAATCCCAATTTTAGAGGAAAAAAATCCCAATTTTAGAGGAAAAAAATCCCAATTTCAATGAAAACCCCCTAAATTTAATGAAAAAAAACCCAATTTTTTTAAAATCCCATTTTTTACTAAATCCCCCAATTTTGGGGGGAAAACCCTTAAATTTTATGGGAAAAGTCCCAATTTCGTTGGAAAAATCCCCAAATTTTAAGGAAAACCCCCAAATTTTAAGGAAAAACCACAATTCCATCAGAAAAAACCCAAATTTAATGGAAAACCCCACAAATTTAATGGTAAAAATCCCAATTTCATGGGGAAACCCCAAATTTAATGGAAAACCCCCCAAATTTAATGGTAAAAATCCCAATTTCATGGGGAAAAACCCGAATTTAATGGAAAACCCCACAAATTTAATGGTAAAAATCCCAATTTCATGGGGAAAACCCCAAATTTAATGGAAAACTCCCCAAATTTATTGGTAAAAATCCCAATTTCATGGGGAAAACCCCAAATTTAATGGAAAACCCCCCCAAATTTAATGTAAAAAATCCCAATTTCATGGGGAAAACCCCAAATTTAATGGAAAACCCCACAAATTTAATGGTAAAAATCCCAATTTCATGGGGAAAACCCCAAATTTAATGGAAAACTCCCCAAATTTATTGGTAAAAATCCCAATTTCATGGGGAAAACCCCAAATTAATGGAAAAACCCCCCCAAATTTAATGTAAAAAATCCCAATTTCATGGGGAAAACCCCAAATTTAATGGAAAACCCCCCAAATTTATTGGTAAAAATCCCAATTTCATGGGGAAAAAAATCCCCAATTTCAATGAAAAACCTCCAAATTTTTAAGGAAAATCCCCAAATTTTACGGAAAAACCCCAATTCCATCAGAAAACCCCAAATTTAATCAAAAAAAACACAATTTTTTTTTAAAATCCCATTTTTTACCAAAATTCCCGATTTTTTTACCAAAATTCCCCCTTTTACCTTCATCTCCACCCTCTTCTC
This sequence comes from Acrocephalus arundinaceus, assembly GCA_021534815.1. NCBI lineage: Eukaryota > Metazoa > Chordata > Aves > Passeriformes > Sylviidae > Acrocephalus > Acrocephalus arundinaceus. The sequence goes on along the minus strand of JAJEOU010002959.1, from coordinate 33,947 downwards.
CTCCTCCTCCTCCTCCCCGAAGCCGCCGGAAATTTCGGGAATTTGGCGCCGGGAATTCCGCGCCTCCAAACTCCGCGAGCGTTTCCCGGCCCCGCGGCCGCGCCGGGCTCGGCCCCGCGGCAAATCCCGGTCGAATTTGGAGATCAGCGAATCCACCGAGCTCAGCGGCTCCGTGTCCACGGCCCCGGGGATTTGGGGAATTTTTTCCGGATTTTTGGGGATTTTTTCGGGATTTTTCCCCGGATTTTGGGCGTTGAGGTCGCCGTGGGAGCGGCGCCGGCGCGGTTTCCGTTGATCCCGGGATCCTTCGTCGTCCTCGTCCTCTGAGAATTTTGGGATTTCTCGGGATCCTCCAAATTCCTCATCGGAAAATTTTGGGATTTCTTGGGATCTTCCTGGGATTTCCTGATCCAAAAATTTCGGGATCCTCCGGGATTCTCCATTTTCCATCTCCTCGCTCCTCCCGTAGGGATTTGGGGGCAATTCGGGATCTCCGAACGCGTCGGGATCGAAATTTTGGGACATTTTGGGATTGAAATTTTGGGACTTTTTGGGATCTCCGAACGCGTCGGGATTGAAATTTTGGGACATTTTGGGATCGAAATTTTGGGACGTTTTGGGATCGAAATTTTGGGACATTTTGGGATCTCCAAACGCGTCAGGATGGAAATTTTGGGACTTTTTGGGATCTCCCATCACGCTGACCTCGGGATTCGGCGCCATTTTGTGATTTGGCGCCATTTTGTGATTCGGCGCCGTTTTCCCATTTCCCGCCATGCCAAAATCAGGATTTTGATGCATTTTGGGCTCTCCAAATGATCCCAAATTGGGACTTTGATGCATTTTGGGCTCTCCAGATGTGTTGGGATCAAAATTTTGATGCATTTTGGGATCTCCAAACCCTTTGTGATCGACATTTTGATGCATTTTGGGCTCTCCAAATGATCTGAAATCAGGATTCTGGTGCATTTTGGACTCTCCAATCCCTTTGAAATCGGGATTTTGGTGCATTTTGGGATTTCTCAGCTCATCGAAATCGGGATTTTGGTGCATTTTGGGCTCTCCAAATGATTCAAAGTTGGGATTTTGGTGCATTTTGGACTCTCCAACCCCTTTGAAATCAGGATTTTGATGCATTTTGGGATCTCCAACCATTTTGAAACCAACATTTTGATGCATTTTGGGCTCTCCAAATGATCCCAAATCGGGATTTTGGTGCATTTTTGGCTCTCCCATGGCATCCATCTGCCGATTCGGCGCCGCTCTCCCATTTCCGTCGGGCTCCCGGCGCGGTTCGGTCCCGGCGCGGATCTGCACACCGAAGCTGTCGCCGCGGCGTTGGCCGCTGTTGAGCACCACGAAGGGCTGCCCATCGATGCCCTGCACGCGCACGGCCACGCCGTACGAGCCGGGGCCGCTCCCGGCGCCGCTCCCGGTGCCGCCGGTGCCGCGCCGGGGCCGCGGGGCCTCGCCCAGGGCGCCGATGAAGCGAATCTGCACGCCGTGATCCACCGGCTGCTCCGCCATGGCCTGGAGGGGGAAATTGGGAAAAATTGGGAAAATTGGGGGAAATTGGGGTTTTCCTGTTTTTCCCTGATTTTCCTGTTTTTTTCCTTTTTTTTTGCCTTTTTTTCTCCTTTTTTCGCCCTTTTTTCCCCTTTTTTCCCCATTTGTTTCGTGGCTTTTTTCCCTTTTTTCACCCTTTCCCCCCACCTTTTTCCCCATTTTTTTGGTGGCATTTTTCCCTTTTTTTCCCTGTTTTTTCGAGGCTTTTTCCCCTTTTTTCACCCTTTTCCCCCCCTTTTTTCACCCTTCTTTCCCATTTGTTTTGTGGCTTTTTTCCCCTTTTTTTTCCCCTCATTTTTGGTGGCTTTTTTCCCTTTTTATTCCCCTTTTTTGGTGGCTTTTTCCCCTATTTCCCCCCATTTTTCCATGGCTTTTTTCCCTTTTTCCCCCCTTTTTTCCCCATTTTTTCCCCCGGCTTTTTCCCCTTTTTCACCCTTTTTCCCCTGTTTTTTCATTGTTTTTTCCCTTTTTTTCCCCATTTTTTTCAAGGCTTTTTTCCCTTTTTTCACCCTTTCCCCCCCCTCCTTTTTTCACCCTTTTTCCCCCAATTGTTTAGTGGCTTCCCCCCTTTTTTCACCCCTTTTTTCCCCAATTTTCCCAGGTTTTTTTCTCTTTTTCCCTCTTATTTTTTCATCTTTTCCCCCCTCTTTTTTTCCCTATTTTTTCATGGGTTTTCCCTTTGTTTTCCCTATTTTTTCATGGCTTTTTTGCCTTTTTTCCACACCTTTTTTCCCTATTTTTCCATGGTTTTCCCCCTTTTTATCCCTATTTTTTCATGTTTTCTTTCCCTTTTTTTCCCTATTTATTTTCATGGGTTTTTTCCCTTCGCCCCCCCCTTTTTTCATCTTTTTCCCTTTTTTCCCCATTTCTTTCATGGTCTTTTCCCCCCCATTTCTTTCATGGTCTTTTCCCCCCCATTTTTCCCTTCATTTCATGGTTTTTTCCCCTTTTTCCCCTATTTTTAAATGGATTTTTCCCCATTTTTCCCTATTTTTTCATGGGGTTTTTTCCCTTTTTTCCCCATTTTTTTCATGTTTTTTTCCCTTGTTTTGCCCTTTTCCCCAAGATTTTTCCCTTGTTTCTCCCTCCCCCCCACTTTTCCCTTTTTTTCACCCTTTTCCCTATTTTTTCCATGGTTTTTTCCCCTTTTTCCCCCCTTATTTCCCCGTTTTTTCCCCTATTTTTTCGTGGCTTTCCCCTCTTTTTCCCCCCTTTTTTCCCGTTTCTCCCCCTTTTTTCCCCTATTTTTTCATGGATTTTTTCCCTTTTTCCTATTTTTTCATGGTTTTTCTCCCTTTCCCCCCAGTTTTCCCCAATTTTTTCATCTTTTTTTCCCGTTTTTTCCCTTTTTTCCCGGTTTTTCCCGGCCCGCGGGGACATTTCGGGAGCGGCGCCAGGACAGAACTTTTCCCACCCCCAATCCCAGAAATCCTCGGGAAGCGCCGGGAAAAAAATTGGGAATTTCGGGCGGGAAACGCCGCGATCCCGCCCCAAATTCCGGGATTTTTTACCGGGAAAAAAAAATCGGGAATGACGCCAGGAGCTGCAGAACGCGGGGGGGGGGGGGAATTGGGGGAGGTTTCTTGGGAATTTGGGGGGGATTTTGGGAATTTTTGGGCGGAATTTTGGGGTTTTTGGGGGGATTTGGGGGATATCTGTTGGAATTTTGGGGATATTTGTGGGGATTTTGGTGGGGGGGGATTTTTGGGGATCTTGGGATGCCAGGACGGGTCCGGAGTGCCGGGGAAATTTCCCAAATCCCCAAAATAAAATAATTCCCCCGAAAATCACCTGAAATCCAACCCCACCCCCGCAATCCCCGCCAAACAGCCAAAAAAAAATCCTGGAAAATCCCCAAAACTCCTGAAAAATTTCATCCCAAATTTCCAGAGCCATCCCAAATTTCTGCAATCATCCCAGATCCATCCCAAATTTCTGGGAATTCATCCCAAATCCATCCCAAACCCATCCTAAACCATCCCAGATCCATTCCGGATCCAGCCCAAATCCATCCCAAAATCCTGGGAATTCATCCCAAATCCCAAATCCCAAATCCATCTGAAATCCATCCCTAATCCCCAGCTCCATCCCAAATTTCTGGGAATTCATCCCAAATCCATCCCAAATCCCAGACCCATCCCGAAATCCATCCTGGATCCATCCCAAATTTCTGCATCCATCCCAAATCCTGGGATCCATCCTGAATCTCTGGATCCATCCCAAATTTCTGCACCCATCCCAAATTTCTGGGAATCCATCCCAAATCCATCCTAAACCATCCTAAACCATCCCAGATCCATTCCGGATCCATCCCAAAATCCTGGGAATTCACCCCAAATCCCAAATCCATCTGAAATCCATCCCAAATTCCGGCTCCATCCCAAATCCCAAATCCCAAATCTCAATTCCATCCCAAAATCCATCCGAAATCCCAGAATCCACCCCAAATCCATCCCAAAGTCTTGGATCCATCCCAAAATCCTGGGGATTCATCCCAAATCCATCCCGAATCCCAGATCCTTCCCCAAATCCATGGGATCCATCCCAAATCCATCCCAAATCCGTCCCAAAATCCTGGATCCATCCCAAATCCCAAATCCATCTGAAATCCATCCTGGCTCCATCCCAAATTTCTGCCTCCATCCCAGATCCATCCCAAATTCCCGGCTCCATCCTAAATTTCTGGGATCCATCCCAAATCCATCCCAAAATCCTGGGAATTCACCTCAAATCCCAAATCCCAAATCCATCTGAAATCCATCCCAAATTCCGGCTCCATCCCAAATCCCAAATCCCAAATCTCAATTCCATCCCGAAATCCATCCGAAATCCCAGAATCCACCCCAAATCCATCCCAAAGTCTTGGATCCATCCCAAAATCCTGGGGATTCATCCCAAATCCATCCCAAATCCCAGATCCTTCCCCAAATCCATGGGATCCATCCCAAATCCGTCCCAAAATCCTGGATCCATCCCAAATCCCAAATCCATCTGAAATCCATCCTGGCTCCATCCCAAATTTCTGCCTCCATCCCAGATCCATCCCAAATTCCCGGCTCCATCCTAAATTTCTGGGATCCATCCCAAATCCATCCCAAAATCCTGGGAATTCACCTCAAATCCCAAATCCCAAATCCATCTGAAATCCATCCCAAATTTCGGCTCCATCCCAAATTTTTGGATCCCAATTCCCGGCGCAGGTGGCGGCTCCACGGGGGGGGCGAGGTTGGCACCGATCCTGGAATCGGCTCCGGAAAAACTCCGGGAACGGGAAAGGATCCAAGATTCCCAAAAAAACCCAAACCGGGAGAGGATCGGAGATTCCCAAAGAGAAACCAGGAGAAAATTCCGCATTTTTGGGGGAAAAATTCCCCAAAAAACCAGGAAAGGATGTTTTGATATTCCCAAAAATATTTTGATATTCCCAAAAAAAAACCAGGTGAGGGATTTGGATTTTTCCAGGATTTTTCCAGATTCCCAAAAAAAAAAAAAAATCAGGAGAGGATTTGACATTCCCAAAAAATTGAGAGAGGATATTTGGATATTCCCAAAAAATTTGATTTTCCTGAAAATCCAGGGGAGGATTTTGTATTTTCCAGGATTTCAGGAATTTCATTGGAAAACCACAAGGAAAAAAGGAGGAAAAGGGAATTTAGAGGCTAAAAAATTGGGAAAAAAAGCAGGAAAATGGGAATTTAGGGGTTAAAAAATGGGAAAATTTGATTTCCATGGAAAACTGGAAGGGAAAAATGGGAAAATGAGAATTTTGGGGCTTAAAAATGGAGAAAAAAGCAGGAAAATGGGAATTTAGATGCTTTAAAAAAAGGGAATTTAGGGGTTAAAAAATGGGAAAATTGGGAATTTTCCCAGGAAAATGGGATCTTAGGCCCTAAAAATGGGGAAAATGGGAATTTAGGGGTTAAAAATGGGGAAAAAGGAAGGAAAATGGGAATTTAGAGGTTGGAAAATGGGGAAAAATGAGAAATTCGGGGTTAAAATGGGAAAATTTGGGAAAACGGGAATTTAGGGGTTAAAAAAAGGAGAAAATTTGATTTCCATCGAAAACTTGAAGGGAAAAATGGGAAAATGGGAATTTTGGGGCTTAAAATGGGGAAAATTAGGAAAATGGGAATTTAGAGGCTGAAAAATAATGGGGAAAAGGAAAAATGGGAATTTTGGGGTTGGGAAAAATGGGAATATAGGTCCTAAAAAATGGGGAAAAAAGGGGATTTAGGGGTTAAAAAAACAGAAAAAATGGGAATTTAGGGGTTAAAAATGGGGAAAAACGGGGATTTAGGTCCTAAAAAATGGGGAAAAAATGGGAATTTAGGGATTTAAAAAATGGGGAAAAACGGGGATTTAGGGGTTAAAAAAATGGGAGAAAATGGGGATTTAGGGGTTAAAAAATGGGGAAAAATGGGGATTTAGGGGTTAAAAAAGGGGGAAAAATGGGGATTTAGGTCCTAAAAAAATGGGGAAAAATGGGAATTTAGGAATTTGAAAAATGGGGAAGAATGGGGATTTAGGGGTTAAAAAAATGGGGAAAAATGGAGAATTTAGGGATTAAAAAATGGGGAAAAATGGGGATTTAGGGGTTAAAAAAAGGGGGAAAAATGGGGATTTAGGGGTTTAAAAAATGGGGAAAAATGGGGATTTAGGGGTTAAAAAAATGGGGAAAAATGGGGATTTAGGGGTTAAAAAAATGGGGAAAAATGGAGAATTTAGGGATTAAAAAATGGGGAAAAATGGGGATTTAGGGGTTAAAAAAAGGGGGAAAAATGGGGATTTAGGGGTTTAAAAAATGGGGAAAAATGGGGATTTAGGGGTTAAAAAAATGGGGAAAAATGGGGATTTAGGGGTTAAAAAAATGGGGAAAAATGGAGAATTTAGGGATTAAAAAATGGGGAAAAATGGGGATTTAGGGGTTAAAAAAAGGGGGAAAAATGGGGATTTAGGGGTTTAAAAAATGGGGAAAAATGGGGATTTAGGGGTTAAAAAAATGGGGAAAAATGGGGATTTAGGTCCTAAAAAAAGGGGAAAAATGGGAATTTAGGGATTAAAAAAATGGGGAAAAATGGGAATTTAGGGATTTAAAAAATGGGGGAAAAAGGGGATTTAGGGATTAAAAAAATGGGGGAAAATGGGGATTTAGGGGTTAAAAAAAAAGGGAAAAATGGGGATTTAGGTCCTAAAAAAATGGGGAAAAATGGGGATTTAGGGATTAAAAAAATGGGGAAAAATGGGGATTTAGGGGTTAAAAAAAAAGGGAAAAATGGGGATTTAGGGGTTAAAAACTGGGGGGAAAATGGGGATTTAGGGGTTAAAAAATGGGGAAAAATGGGGAATTTAGGTCCTAAAAAAATGGGGAAAAATGGGGATTTAGGAATTTGAAAAATGGGGAAAAATGGGGATTTAGGGGTTAAAAAAATGGGGAAAAATGGGGATTTAGGGGTTAAAAAAATGGGGAAAAATGGGGATTTAGGGATTAAAAAATGGGGAAAAATGGGGATTTAGGGGTTAAAAAAATGGGGAAAAATGGGGATTTAGGGGTTAAAAAATGGGGAAAAATGGGGATTTAGGGGTAAAAAAATGGGGAAAAATGGGGATTTAGGCGCTAAAAAAATGGGGAAAAATGAGAATTGAGGGGTTAAAAAATGGGGAAAAATGGGAATTTAGGGGTTAAAAAATGGGGAAAATGGGAATTTAGGGATTAAAAAAATGGGGGAAAAATGGGAATTTAGGTCCTAAAAAAAAGGGAAAAATGGGAATTTAGGGGTAAAAAAATGGGGAAAAACGGGGATTTAGGTCCTAAAAAAAGGGGGGAAAATGGGGATTTAGGAATTTGAAAAATGGGGAAAAACGGGGATTTAGGGATTAAAAAAATGGGGGAAAAATTGGGATTTAGGGGTTAAAAAATGGGGAAAAATGGGGATTTAGGGGTTAAAAAAAGGGGGAAAAATGGGAATTGAGGGGTTAAAAAATGGGAAAATTTGGGAATTTTCTCCAGGAAAAACAACCCAAGCCCCAGGATGGGAATTGGGTCAGGGAAAATCAGGAGAGGCCCCTCGGGATTGGAGAATTCCGGGAATTTCGGGGCCTGGCCGGGAGCCCGGGGAGCACAAAGGGAAAATTGTGAGAGCCAAAATCCCCGAGAGAAACAGGGAAGGGAAAATAAAGAGAAAAAAGGGAATTTCTGCTTTTTATCCGCTTTTTTCCTCTTTTTTTTAGAAGTAAAATGGGAATTTTTCCCACTTTTTTAGCAGGAAAATGGGAATTTTTTCCTCTTTTTTTAGCAGGAAAATGGGAATTTTTTCCACTTTTTTTAGCAGGAAAATGGGATTTTTTTCCACTTTTTTCCCCTCTTTTTTTCAGCAGGAAAAAGCGAATTTTTTACTCTTTTTTTCCGCTTTTTTTCCGCTTTTTTTAGCAGGAAAATGGGAATTTTTTCCACTTTTTTTTCCTCTTTTTTCAGCAGGAAAAAGCGAATTTTTTCCTCTTTTTTCAGTATGAAAATGGGAATTTTTCCCTCTTTTTTTCCTCTTTTTTTTCCCCTTTTTTTAGCAGGAAAAAGCAAATTTTTCCCCTTTTTTTTAGCAGGAAAATGGGAATTTTTTTCCACTTTTTAAATCTTTTTTTCAGCAGGAAAAAGCGAATTTTTTCCTCTTTTTTCAGTAAGAAAATGGGAATTTTTCCCTCTTTTTTTCCTCTTTTTTTCCCCTCTTTTTTTTTAGCAGGAAAATATGAGTTTTTTCCACTTGTTTTTTCTCTTTTTTTCCTGCTTTTTTTCTCTTTTTTCCCTCTTTTTTTAGCAGGAAAATGGGAATTTTTTTCCTCTCTTTTTCCTCTTTTTCCCCTTTTTTTAGCAAGAAAATGGGAATTTTTTCCTCTTTTTTTCCTCTTTTTTCCTCTTTTTTTTTCAGCAGGAAAATGGGAATTGTTTCCTCTATTTTTCCCTCTTTTTCCCCTTTTTTTAGCAGGAAAATGGGAATTTTTTCCACTTTTTTTTCTCTTTTTTTCAGCAGGAAAAAGCGAATTTTTTCCTCTTTTTTCCTCTTTTTTCAGCAGGAAAATGGGAATTGTTTCCTCTATTTTTCCCTCTTTTTTCCCTCTTTTTTTCCCTCTTTTTTCCCTCTTTTTTTAGCAGGAAAATGGGAATTTTTTTCCTCTCTTTTTCCTCTTTTTCCCCTTTTTTTAGCAAGAAAATGGGAATTTTTTCCTCTTTTTTTTCCTCTTTTTTTCAGCAGGAAAAAGCGAATTTTTTCCTATTTTTTTCCTCTTTTTTCAGCAAGAAAATGGGAATTTTTTTCCTCTTTTTTTCCCTCTTTTTTCCCTCTTTTTTTCCTCGTTTTTTTAGCAGGAAAATGGGAATTTTTTCCTCTTTTTTCCTCTTTTTTCAGTAAGAAAATGGGAATTTTTTCCTTTTTTTCCCTCTTTTTAAACAGGAAAATGTGAATTTTTTCCCCTCTTTTTTCTCTTTTTTAAGCAGGAAAATGGGAATTTTTTCCTCTTTTTTTCCTCTTTTTACCCCTCTTTTCCCCCCTTTTTTTCCCTCTTTTTTTAGCAGGAAAATGTGAAATTTTGCCTCTTTTTTCTCTTTTTGAAGGAGAAAAATGGGAATTTTTTCCTCTTTTTTAGCAGGAAAATGTGAAAATTTTCCTGTTTTTTTCCCTCTTTTTGAAAGAGAAAAAAAGTGAATTTTTTCCTCTTTTTCCCCTCCTTTTTTCCCTCTTCTTTTAGCAGGAAATTGTGAATTTTTTTTCTCTTTTTTTAGCAGGAAAATGGGAATTTTTTCCTCTTTTTTAAACAGGAAAATGGGAAATTTTTTTTCTCCTTTTTTCCTCTTTCTGAAGGAAGAAAATGGGAATTTTTTCTTCTTTTTTCCCTCTTTTTTTAGCAGGAAAATGGGAATTTTTTTTCCCTTTTTCCCCTCTTTTTTTAGCAGGAAAACGGGAATTCTTTCCCCTTTTTTTTCTCATTTTGAAGGAAAAAAAAAGTGAATTTTTTCCTCTTTTTTCCCTCTTTTCCCCCTGTTTTTTTAGCAGGAAAATGGGAATTTTTTCCTATTTTTTTCCTCTTTTTGAAAGAGAAAAATGTGAATTTTTTTTCTCTTTTTTCCTCTTTTTGAAGGACAAAAATGTGAATTTTTTTCCTCTTTTCCCCTCTTTTTTCCCTTTTTTATAGCAGGAAAATGGGAATTTTTCCCCTCTTTTCCCCCTCTTTTTTTGCAGCAGGAAAATGGGAATTTTTTCCTCTTTTTTCCCTCTCTTATTCCTCTTTTTTAAAAGAGAAAAATGTGATTTTTTTCCTCTTTTTCCCTCTTTTTTTTTCTCTTTTTTCAGCAGGAAAATGGGAATTTTTTCCTCTTTTTTCCCTCTTTTTTTAGCAGGAAAATGGGAATTTTTTCCCTCTTTTTTCCCTCTTTTTTTAGCAGGAAAATGGGAATTTTTTCCTCTTTTTTCCCTCTTTTTTTAGCAGGAAAATGGGAATTTTTTCCTATTTTTTCCCTCTTTTTTAATCAGGAAAATGTGAAATTTTTCCTCTTTTTTCCCTCTTTTTTTAGCAGGAAAATGGGAATTTTTTCCTCTTTTTTCCCTCTTTTTTTAGCAGGAAAATGGGAATTTTTTCCTCTTTTTTCCCTCTTTTTTTAGCAGGAAAATGGGAATTTTTTCCTCTTTTTTCCCTCTTTTTTTAGCAGGAAAATGGGAATTTTTTCCTCTTTTTTCCCTCTTTTTTTAATCAGGAAAATGTGAAATTTTTCCTCTTTTTTCCCTCTTTTTTTAGCAGGAAAATGTGAAATTTTTCCTCTTTTTTCCCTCTTTTTTTAGCAGGAAAATGGGAATTTTTTCCTCTTTTTTCCCTCTTTTTAGCAGGAAAATGGGAATTTTTTCCTCTTTTTTCCCTCTTTTTTAATCAGGAAAATGGGAATTTTTTCCTCTTTTTTCCCTCTTTTTTAGCAGGAAAATGGGAATTTTTCCCTCTTTTTTCCCGTTTCCGAAGCAGGAAAATGGGAATTTTTTTGGGATCTCTCCCCGCCCCCGGCGCCGTTTGGGGTCAAAGTCCGGGAATTTGGAGCCGAGCCCAAAAAATTCCGGGAGCGGCTCAGGGCGGAAATTCCGGATTTTCCAGTTTTTCCGGATTTTCCAGGGAAAAGCGAAACCGGGACGGGCGGAGCCGGGGACAACAACGGAAATTTTCATGGAAAAAGGGGCGGGAATGGGAATTATTTATGGAAAAATGGGAATTTTTCATGGAAAAAGGGGCGGGAATGGGAATTATTTATGGAAAAATGGGAATTTTTCATGGAAAAAGGGGCGGGAATGGGAATTTTCATATGGAAAAATGGGAATTGTTCATGGAAAAAGGGGCGGGAATGGGAATTTTCATATGGAAAAATGGGAATTTTTCATGGAAAAAGGGGCAGGAATGGGAATTTTCATATGGAAAAATGGGAATTGTTCATGGAAAAAGGGGCGGGAATGGGAATTATTTATGGAAAAATGGGAATTTTTCATGGAAAAAGGGGTGGGAATGGGAATTTTCATATGGGAAAATGGGAATTGTTCATGGAAAAAGGGGCAGGAATGGGAATTTTCATATGGAAAAATGGGAATTGTTCATGGAAAAATGGTTGGGAATGGGAATTCAGCTGGAAATGGGAATTGTTCATGGAAAAAGGGGCAGAAATGGGAATTTTCATATGGAAAATGGGAATTTTTCATGGAAAAAGGGGCAGGAATGGGAATTCAGCTGGAAATGGGAATTGTTCATGGAAAAATGGGCAGAAATGGGAATTTTTCATATGGAAAAATGGTCGGGAATGGGCAGAGTTCCCAGGAATTCATCAACCCCAAATCCCTGGAAATCATCAGCCCCAAATCCTGGGAAATGAAACCAAAATCCTGGGAATCCAACCCCAAATCCCGGGAATTCATCAACCCCAAATCCTGGGAAATGAAACCAAAATCCTGGGAAATGAAACCAAAATCCCGGGAATTCATCAACCCCAAATCCCGGGAATTCATCAACCCCAAATCCTGGGAAATGAAACCAAAATCCTGGGAATCCAACCCCAAATCCCGGGAATTCATCAACCCCAAATCCCGGGAATTCATCAACACTGAATCCCGGGAAACTAAACCAAAATCCTGGGAAATGAAACCAAAATCCTGGGAATTCATCAACCCCAAATCCCGGGAATTCATCAACACTGAATCCCGGGAAACTAAACCAAAATCCTGGGAAATGAAACCAAAATCCTGGGAATTCATCAACCCCAAATCCCGGGAATTCATCAACACTGAATCCCGGGAAACTAAACCAAAATCCTGGGAAATCATCAGCCCAAAATCCTGGGAAATGAAACCAAAACCCAGGAATTCATCAGTCCCAAATCCCAGGAAAACATCAACCCCAAATCCCGGGAATTCTTCAACCCCAAATCCCAGGAATTCTTCAACCCCAAATCCCGGGAATTCTTCAACCCCAAATCCCGGGAATTCTTCAACCCCAAATCCCTGGAAATCATCAATCCCAAATCCCGGGAAATCCCATTCCAGCTGCTCCCAGGGAACGGATGATCCCAAATGATCCCAAATTTTCCTTAATTAATTATCCCAAATGATCCCAAAGGAATTATCCCAAGTTAATTATCCCAAATTACCCCAAACGAGTTTTCCCAAATTATCCCAAAGTAATTATCCCAAATTACTGCAAATTAATTATCCCAGATGAATTATTCCAAACTAATTATCCCAGACAAATTACTCAAAGAAATTTTCCTAAATTATCCCAAATGAATTATTCCAAAGGAATTATTCCAATGGAATTATCCCAAACAAATTATCCCAAGTTAATTATCCCAAAAAATCCCAAATTATCCCAAATTTATTATCCCAAATGAATTATCCCAAATGATCCCAAATTAATTATCCCAAGTTAATTATCCCAAAGGATCCCAAATTTTCCTAAATGAATTATCCCAAATGACCCCAAAGGAATTATCCCAAAGGAATTATCCCAAAGGAATTATCCCAAATTAATCATCCTAAATTACCCCAAAGGAATTATCCAAAAGGAATTATCCCAAATTATCCCAAAGGAATTATCCCAAATTACCTCAAACAAATTATCCCAAATGAATTATTCCAAAGTAATTATCCCAGACAAATGATCCCAAATGAATTATCCCGGATTATCCCAAATGAATTATCCCAAAAGAATTATTCCAAATGAATTATCCCAAATTACCCCAAAGGAATTATCCCAAATTACCCCAAAGGAATTATCCCAAATTACCCCAAAGGAATTATCCCAAATTACCCCAAATGAATTATCCCAAATTACCCCAAATGAATTATCCCAAATTACCCCAAAGGAATTATCCCAAATTACCCCAAAGGAATTATCCCAAATTACCCCAAATGAATTATCCCAAATGATCCCAAATGAATTATCCCAAATTACCCCAAATGAATTATCCCAAATTACCCCAAAGGAATTATCCCAAATTACCCCAAAGGAATTATCCCAAATTACCCCAAAGGAATTATCCCAAATTACCCCAAAGGAATTATCCCAAATTACCCCAAATGAATTATCCCAAATTATCCCAAATGAATTATCCCAGATTATCCCAAATGAATTATCCCAAAAGAATTATTCCAAAGGAATTATCCCAAATTACCCCAAAGGAATTATCCCAAGTTAATTACTCCAAGTTAATTACCCCAAGTTAATTACCCCAAATTAATTATCCCAAATGCTCCTGGCTGGGTTTTTTTGCCTCCAGGGGATTTTTTTTTGGGATCTTTCCCAGAATTCCGCCCTGGGCGGCGCCAGCACCAGATCCGGGCTTGGGATCCAGGGAAATGGAGCCCAGGGGAGAAAATTCCCGATGGGAGAGCAGGAAAACCGCCAGAAAAACAGGAATGATCCCGATCCCATTCCTTGGGATAACCGGGAATGATCCCGATCCCATTCCTTGGGATAACTGGGAATGATCCCGATCCCATTCCTTGGGATAACCGGGAATGATCCCGATCCCATTCCTTGGGATAACCGGGAATGATCCCGATCCCATTCCTTGGGATAACTGGGAATGATCCCGATCCCATTCCTTGGGATAACCGGGAATGATCCCGATCCCATTCCTTGGGATAACCGGGAATGATCCCGATCCCATTCCTTGGGATAACTGGGAATGATCCCGATCCCATTCCCATCTTCCCATTCCTTTGGGATAACTGGGAATGAGGGATGATCCCATTCCCACTCCCAATCCCATTTTCCCATTCCTGATCCCATTCCCATTCCCATGGGATAACCGGGAATGAGGGATGATCCCATTCCCATTCCTGTTCCCACTCCCATTTTCCCATTTCCCATTCCTTTGGGATAACCAGGAGTGAGGGACGATCCCGTTCCCATTCCCATTCCCCGATCCCATTCCCATTCCTTTGGGATAACCGGGAATGAGGGACGATCCCATTCCCATTCCTGATCCCATTTCCCATTCCCACTCCTTTGGGATAACTGAGAATGAGGGATGATCCCGTTCCCATTCCCATTCCCCGATCCCATTCCCATTTTCCCATTCCCATTCCTTTGGGATAACCGGGAATGAGGGATGATCCCATGCCCATTTTCCCATTCCCATCCCCATCCCCATTTTCCCATCCCCATTTTCCCATTCCTTTGGGATATTGGGAATGAGGGACGATCCCATTCCCCAGCCCCTGAAATCCCTGCAGGGTTTGGGGTCACTCTGGGTTTGCCCCAAATTCCGTCCCGGATTTCATCCCAAAATTCAAAAATTCCCATCCCAAGGAATCCAACTCAAATTCCATCCCAGATTTCATCCCAAAATCCCCAAATTCCCCATCCCAAGGAATCTGCCCCAAATTCCATCCTGGATTTCATCCCAAAATTCCCATCCCAAATTTCCCATTCCTGAAGAATTCACCCCAAATTCGATCCCAGATTTTTCCCCCTGGGAATTCCAGCTCCAATCCCAAAAATCCACCGGGAAAAGGCAAAACCCCAAATCCTGGATTTTCCCCAAAATTCCATCTTGAGGAATTAATCCCGAAATTCACCCCAAATTCAATCTTAAGGAATTCACCCCAAATTCAATCCCAAATTTTTCCACTCGGGAATTCCAGCCCCAATCCCAAAAATCAACTGGGAAAAGGCAAAACCCCAAATCCTGGATTTTCCCCCAAATTCCATCCTGAGGAATTAATCCCGAATTCCATCCTAAATTCCCACCCCAAGGAATTCATCCCAAATTTAATCCCGAATTTTTCCCCTCGGGAATTCAAGCCCCGACCCCAAAAACCCCAAATGTTGCCCAGGGAAAGGAAATTCCACAGGAATTCCAAAGGAATTCCAATCCCAAACCGGTCGGACCGGTCTGGGAAGGCCCCGGAGCGATCCCAAAAAACCTCGAACTAAAGGGGCAAAAAGGGAGAAAACTCCCGGGATTTGGGATCGATCCCAAAAAACCCCGAACAAAAGGGGCAAAAAGGGAGAAAATTCCCTGGATTTGGGATCCTCTGGATTTGGGATCGATCCCACAAAAGCCCGAACAAAAGGAGACAAAAAAGAGAGAAAATTCCCGGGATTTGGGATCCTCGGGATTTGGGATCGATCCCATAAAACTTCAAACAAAAGGGGACAAAAAGGGAGAAAATTCCCTGGATATGGGGTCCCCTTCATTTGGGATCCTTGGGATTTGGGATCCCCTGGATTTGGGATCGATCCCACAAAACCCCAAACAAAAGGGAACAAAAAAGGGAGAAAATTCCTGGATTTGGGGTCCCCTGGATTTGGGATCCTCAGGATTTGGGATCCCCTGGATTCAGGAAGAGGCCCCAAAAACCCACCTGGGTTTTTCCCAAATTATTTATGGGATGAAAGGCGGAAGTTGCGGCGCCCTAAAAGGTCGGGAGGGGATCCCAAAGGACAGGAGCCCATAAAGGGACACTGGGATCCCATAAAGGGACACTGGGACCCCATAAAGGGACACTGGGACCCCATAGAGGGACACCGGGATCCTATAAGGGACAGTGGGACCCCATAGAGGGACACTGGGACCCCATAAAGGGACACTGGGACCCCATAAAGGGACACTGGGATCCTATAAGGGACAGTGGGACCCCATAAAGGGACACTGGGACCCCATAAAGGGACACTGGGACCCCATAAAGGGACACTGGGACCCCATAAAGGGACAGTGGGACCCCACAAAGGGACAGTGGGATCCTATAAGGGACACCGGGACCCCATAAGGGACAGTGGGACCCTAAAATGGGACACTGGGACCCCATAGAGAGACACTGGGACCCCATAAAGGGACAGTGGGATCCTATAAAGGGACACTGGGACCCCATAAAGGCACTGTGAGACCCCATTGAGGGACACTGGGATCCTATAAGGGACAGTGGGACCCCACAAAGTGACACTGCGACCCTATAAAAGGACAGCAGAACCCCATAAAGGGACATTGGGACTCCACAAAGTGACACTGGGACCCCATAGAGGGACAGTGGGACCCCATAGAGGGACAGCAGGACCCCATAAGAGACACTGGGATCCTATAAAGGGACACTGGGACCCCATAGAGGGACACTGGGACCCCATAAAGGGACCAAGACCCCAAAAAGGGACACTGGGACCCCATAAAGGGACAGCAGGACCCCATAAAGTGACAGCAAGATCCCCTTTCTTGGGGACAGGACCCCATAAAGGGACACTGGGACCCCATAGAGGGACACTGGGACCCCACAAAGGGACACTGGGACCCCATAAGGGACAGTGGGATCCTATAAGGGACAGTGGGATCCTATAAAGGGACAGTGGGATCCTATAAAGGGACAGCGGGACCCTCAAAAGGGACAGTGGGGCTCCACAAAGGGACACTGGGACCCCATAAGGGACAGTGGGATCCTATAAGGGACAGTGGGATCCTATAAGGGACAGTGGGATCCTATAAAGGGACAGCGGGACCCTCAAAAGGGACAGTGGGGCTCCACAAAGGGACACTGGGACCCTATAAAGGGACAGCAGGACCCCCTCATAAGGGGCAGGACCCCATAAAGGGACAGCAGGATCCTACAAAGGGACACTGGGATCCTACAAGGGACACTGGGACCCCATAAAGGGACACTGGCACCCCATAGAGGGACACTGGGATCCTATAAAGGGACAGTGGGATCCCATAAGGGACAGCAGGACCCTCAAAAGGGACAGCGGGACCCTAAAAAGGGACACTGGAATCCCATAAAAGGACAGTGGGATCCTATAAAGGGACAGGACCCCATAAAGGGACAGCGGGACCCCATAAAGTGACAGCAAGATCCCCTAACTTGGGGACAGGACCCCATAAAGGGACAGCAGGACCCTAAAAAGGGACAGCGGGACCCCATAAAGGGACACTGGGACCCCCTCACAAGGGGCAGGACCCCATAGAGGGACATTGGGATCCCATAAAGGGACACTGGGACCCCATAAAGGGACATTTGGACTCCACAAAGGGACACTGGGATCCCATAAATGGACACTGGGACCCCATAAAGGGACACTGGGACCCCATAAAGGGACACTGGGATCCTATAAAGGGACAGTGGGACCCCAAAAGGGACAGTGGGACCCTATAAAAGGACAGCAGGACCCCATAAAGGGACATTTGGACTCCACAAAGGGACACTGGGACCCCATAGAGAGACACTGGGACCCCATAAGGGACAGTGGGATCCTATAAAGGGACAGCGGGACCCTCAAAAGGGACAGTGGGGCTCCACAAAGGGACACTGGGACCCTATAAAGGGACAGCAGGACCCCCTCATAAGGGGCAGGACCCCATAAAGGGACAGCAGGATCCTACAAAGGGACACTGGGATCCTACAAGGGACACTGGGACCCCATAAAGGGACACTGGCACCCCATAGAGGGACACTGGGATCCTATAAAGGGGCAGTGGGATCCCATAAGGGACAGCAGGACCCTCAAAAGGGACAGTGGGACCCTAAAAAGGGACACTGGAATCCCATAAAAGGACAGTGGGATCCTATAAAGGGACAGGACCCCATAAAGGGACAGCGGGACCCCATAAAGGGACACTGGGACCCCATAAATGGACACTGGGACCCCATAAAGGGACACTGGGACCCCAAAAGGGACAGTGGGACCCTATAAAAGGACAGCAGGACCCCATAAAGGGACATTTGGACTCCACAAAGGGACACTGGGACCCCATAAATGGACACTGGGACCCCATAGAGAGACACTGGGACCCCATAAATGGACACTGGGATCCTATAAGGGACAGTGGGACCCCATAAAGGGACAGTGGGATCCTATAAAGGGACAGTGGGACCCCAAAAGGGACAGTGGGACCCTATAAAAGGACAGCAGGACCCCATAAAGGGACATTTGGACTCCACAAAGGGACACTGGGACCCCATAGAGGGACAGTGGGACCCCATAAAGGGACAGTGGGATCCTATAAGGGACAGTGGGACCCCATAAAGGGACACTGGGACCCCATAAGGGACACTGGGACCCCATAGAGAGACAGCAGGACCCCATAAAGGGACACCGGGACTCTGTCCCTTGTCCCCAGCACCCCCATCCATGGCACCAGGGCCTCTCCGGTGTCACCTGGACCCCGTCCGGTGTCACCAACACCCGATCCGGTGTAACCTGGACCCTCTCCGGTGTCACCAGCGCCATCTCCGGTGTCACCCAGACCCCGTCCCCGGTCACCAGCGCCATCTCTGGTGTCACCCGGACCCTGTCCGGTGCCACCGGCTCCATCTCCGGTGCCACCCGCACCCTGTCCGGTGCCACCAGCGCCATCTCCGGTGTCACCAACACCCTGTTCATGTCCCCAGCGCCCTGGCCGGTGCCACCCGCACCCTGTCCCGCATCACCAGCGCCATCTCCGGTGTCACCAGCGCCCTGTCCGGTACCACCAACACCCTCTCCGGTGTCACCAACTCCCTGTCCGGTGCCACCAGCGCCATCTCTGGTGTCACCAACACCCTGCCCGGTGCCACCCGGACCCTGTCCCGTGTCACCAGCGCCCTCGCCGGTGTCACCAGCGCCCTGTCCCGTGTCACCAGCGCCCTGCCCGGTGCCACCCGGCCCCTGTCCCGTGTCACCAGCGCCATCTCTGCGTGTCCCCAGAAACTCCACCCGTGAGCCCAGCGCCCTCAGCGGTGACAACGGTGCCACCGAGAGCCTGGCCCGTGTCACCGAGAGCCTGGCCCGTGTCCCCAAACCCCTGCCCGGTGTCCCCAGGCCCCTCTCCGATGTCCCCAAGCCCCTCTCCGATGTCCCCAGCCCCCTGCCCGATGTCCCTACACCCCTCTCCGATGTTCCCAAGCCCCTCTCCAATGTCCCCAAGCCCTCTCTGGTATCCCCAAGCCCCTCTCCGGTGTCCCCAAGCCCTCTCTGGTGTCCCCAAGCCCTCTCCAATGTCCCCAGACCCCTCTGCGATGTCCTCAAGCCTCTGCTCTATGTCCCCAGACCCCTGCCCGGTGTCCCCAGACCCCTGCCCGGTGTCCCCAAGCCCCTCTCCGATGTCCCCAAGCCCCTCTCTAATGTCCCCAGACCCCTGCCCTATGCCCCTACACCCCCACCCCATGTCCCCAAGCCCCTCCGATGTCCCCAGACCCCTCTGCGATGTCCCCAGACCCCTCTGCGATGTCCCCAAGCCTCTGCTCGATGTCCCCAGACCGTTGCCCGGTGTCCCCAAGCCCTCTCCGATGTCCCCAAGCCCCTCTCCGATGTCCCCAGACCCCTGCCCTATGCCCGTACACCCCTCCCCATGTCCCCAGACCCCTCTGCGATGTCCCCAAGCCCCTCTCCAATGGCCCCAGACCCCTCTGCGGTGTCCCCAGGCCCCTCCCCGGTGTCCCCAGGCCGTGTCCGATGTCCCCAAGTCCCTGACCCATGTCCCTATACCCCTGTCCGGTGTCCCCAGACCCCTGCCCGATGATCTCAAGCCCTCCCCGGTATCCCCAAGCCCCTCTCCGATGTCCCCAAGCCCCTCCCCGGTGTCCCCAGCCCTCATTTCCCGGTGTCCCCCCCCCGCACTCACCGCCCGCTCCGGCCGCTCCCGCCGCAGCCACCGCAACCTGTTACCTTTGCCCAGGCCCCGCCCCTCGCCGCTGATTGGTCAGCGCGGCCCTAAACCCCGCCCCATTGGCTCGGCCTCACCCAATAAACCACGCCCACACCGCACCGGTGCTGCATCACGTGATGGCGCCGCCATTTTGAGGAGGGAACCGCGCCCCTCCCCGGTATTTCCGCCACGCTCAAAATGGCGGCGGAGCCGCGCCCACTTCTTACGGTGTCCGGGAGCGGCCGCGCTTCCTCAGCGCAGGCGCAATCGCGGCGTGACTAAGATGGAGGCCAAGGCAGCACCGCCGCCGTTTTGGGCCGGGGGTCCGGCCCCGGGACAATTCTACATCCCGCGGGCTTTGGGACAAAGCGACATCCCCTGGGGCACCGGTACCGGCACCGGCATCGGCACCGGGCCCGCCGCGCTGCCCGCCGGCCGCACCCTGTGAGGGCAGCGGGGGGAGCGGGAAGGGCCCTGAGGGCGGGAGGGATGAGGGGGATGAGGGAGTGAGGGGGACTGGGGGGAACTGGGGAGAACTGGGAGGGCTGAGGGGGCTGAGGGAGTGGGTGGGGGAACTGGGGGAACTGGGATGGCTGAGGGGAATGGGGAGAGGGTCCTGAGGGTGATGGGGGAAGAGGGCGGGAGGGATGAGGGGGCTGAGGGAGTGTGGAGGAACTGGGAGGGACTGGGAGGGCTGAGGGGGATGAGGGAGTGTGGGGGGACTGGGAGGGCTGAGGGGGATGAGGGAGTGTGGGGGAACTGGGGAAGGGCCCTGAGAGTAATAAGGGAGGAGGGTGGGAGGGGTGAGGGGCGTGAGGGACTGGGAGGGAACTGGGGGGAACTGGGAGGGCTGAGGGAGTGGGGGGAACTGGGAGGGAACTGGGGGGAACTGGGAGGGCTGAGGGAGTGGGGGGGAACTGGGAGGAACTGGGAAAGTTGAGGGGGATGAGAGTGATGGGGGTAATGGGGAGAGGGTCCTGAGGGCTGAGGGAAATGGGGAAACTGGGGAGACTGGGAGGGATGGAGAGGGTCCCTGAGGGAGGAGAACTGGGGAAACTGGGAGGGATTTAAGGGGGGCAAACTGGGGAGACTGGGAGGGATGTGGGGAGGGGAACTGGGGGGACTGGGAGGGTCCCTGAGGGAATGGGAGGGAAACTGGGGAGGCAGGGGGGATTTGGGATGGGGAACTGGGGAGACTGGGAGGGATGGGGAGGAGAACTGGGGAGACTGGAATGGCAACTGGGGATTTGGGGAGGGGATTTAGGAGTCTGGGGAGAGGGAAAGGGAAGGAACAGAAAATCCGGGAATGCCGGGGAGACTGCAGGGATGTGGAATGGGCAAACTGGGAGCCAAACTGGTTAAACTGGGATCCAAAATGATGTAACTGGAATCCAAACTGGGCAAACTGGGAGTGGGTTTGGGAGTCTGACGGGCTTCTGGGGAGAGGATTTGGAAAGGGGAAATGGAAGGAGCAGAAAATCCGGGAATGCTGGGGAGACTGCAGGGCTGCAGAATGGGCAAACTGGGAGCCAGACTGGTGCAACTGGGATCCATACTGGCCAAACTGGGATCCAGCCTGGTGTAACCACGATCCAACTGGTGTAACTGGGAGCAACTCCAAGGGAATTTGAGGTCTGAGAGGGAGTTGGGGAGGGGGAACTGGAGCAGAAAATCCGGGAATGCTGGGGAGACTGCAGGGGTGCAGAATGGGCAAACTGGGAGCCAGACTGGTGTAACTGGGAATCCAGGAGCCAAACTGGTGTAACTGGGAGCAACTCCAAGAGAATCTGGGGTCTGAGGGAGATTTGGGAAGGGGAAATGGAAGGAGCAGAAAATCCGGGAATGCCGGGGAGACTGCAGGGGTGCAGAATGGGCAAACTGGGATCCAAACTGGTTAAACTGGGATCCAAACCGGGAGCCAAACTGGTGTAACTGGGAGTGGATTTGGGGGTCTGAGGGGGATTTGGGATAGGATTTGGGGTCTGAGGGCGAAATGGAAGGAACAGAAAATCTGGGAATGCCGGGGAGACTTCAGGGGTGCAGAATGGGCAAACTGGGAGGAACTGGGATCCAAACTGGTGTAACTGGGAGCCAAACTGGGCAAAGTGGGATCCAAACTGGTGGAACTGGGATCCAAACTGGTGTAACTGGGAATACAGGAACCAAACTGCTGTAACTGGGAGTGGGTTTGGGGGTCTGAGGGGGATTTGGGAAGAGAATTTGAGGTCTGAGGGGGAATTGGGAAGGGGATTTGGGAAGAGTGAACTGGAGCAGAAAATCTGGGAATGCCGGGGAGATTGCAGGGGTGCAGAATGGGCAAACTGGGATCCAAACTGGTTAAACTGGGATCCCAACCGGGATCCAAACTGGTGTAACTGGGAGTGGATTTGGGGGTCTGAGGGGGATTTGGGATAGGATTTGGGGTCTGAGGGGGAAATGGAAGGAACAGAAAATCCAGGAATGCCGGGGAGACTTCAGGGGTGCAGAATGGGCAAACTGGGATCCAAACTGGTTAAACTGGGATCCCAACCGGGATCCAAACTGGTGTAACTGGGATCCAGGAGCCCGATGGTGACGGGCACGTCGGTGCTGGGGCTGAAGTTCACCGGGGGGGTGATGCTGGCTGCCGACACCATCGGATCCTACGGATCCCTGGCGCGTTTCCGGGGAATCTCGCGGCTCCTCAAGGTCAACGATTGCACCGTGCTGGGCGCCTCGGGGGACCTGGCCGACTTCCAGCACCTGCGGCAGCTCCTTGAGCAGATGGTGTAAGGATCCCGGGAATTCCGGGAATTCCGACAGCCCAAAATCCCTTGGGAATTCTGGGATTCCCCATCCTAAAATCCCAAAGCGATTCTTGGAGATTTTGGAGTTCTGTCAGCCCAAAATCCCTTGGGAATTCTGGGATTCCCCATGCCAAAATCACAAATCGATTCCTGGGAATTTTGGAGTTCTGTCAGCCCAAAATCCCTTGGGAATTCCGGGATTTCCCATCCCAAAATCACAAATCGATTCTTGGAGATTTCGGAGTTTTGTAATCCCAAAATCCCTCAGGAATTCCAGAATTCCCCATCCCAAAATCCCAAATTGATTCCTGGAGATTTTGGAGTTTTGCCGTCCCAAAATCCCTCAGGAATTCCGGAATTCCCCCCCCCGTCCTAAAATCCCAAATCAATTCCTGGGAGTTTTGGAGTTTTGCGTTCCAAAATCCCTCAGGAATTCTGGGATTCTCTCTCTGTCCTGAATTCCCAAATCTATTCCCAGGAACTCCTGGGTTTGCAATCCCAAAATCTCTCAGGAATTCCAGGATTCCCCCATCCCAAAATCCCAAATTGATTCCTGGGAAATTTGGAGTTCTGCCAGCCCAAAATTCTTTTGGAATTCTGGGATTCGCTACCTTGAAATTTCAGATTAATTCCCGGGAATTCCTGGAGTTTTGAAATCCCAACATCCCTCAGGAATTCTGGGATTTCCCATCATAAAATCCCAAATTGATTCCCGGGAGTTTTGGAGTTTTGCCAGCCCAAAATCCCTCGGGAATTCCAGAATTCTCCATCTCAAAATGCCCAAGATGGAATCTTGGAGATTTGGGATTCCCCCGTCCCAAAATCCCAGATGGATTCCTGGGAATTTCCCATCCCTAAAATCTCAAATAAATTCTGGGGAATTCCTGGAGTTTTGCCAGCCCAAAATCCCTTGGGAATTCCCCATCTCAAAATCCCAGATCAATTCCTGGGAATTCCTGGAGTTTTGCAGTCCCCAAATCCCTCAGGAATTCCAGGATTTCCCATCCTGAAATCCCAAATTGATTCCTGGGAGTTTTGGAATTTTGCAATCCCAAAATCCCTTGGGAATTCTGGAATTTTCCATCTCAAAATCCCAAGTTGATTCCTGGGAATTCCTGGAGTTTTGCAGTCCCAAAATCCCTCAGGAATTCTGGGATTTCCTGTCCTAAAATCCCAAATTGATTCCCGGAAATTTTGGAGTTTTGCCAGCCCAAAATCCCTTGGGGAGTCCGGGATTCTCTATCTCAAAATCCCGAAGTGATTCCTGCGGATTTGGGAATTTCCCATCCCCAAATCCCAGATTGATTCCCAGGGATTTGGGAATTTCTCATCCCAAATTCTCGCCATTCCATCCCTGAATTCTGCCAAGGATTTTTTTGTACTCCAATCCCAAGAATTGCTCTGCTCCAATCCCGGAATTCCTTGGAATTCCTTGAGCTCCAATCCTGGAATTCCTTGGAATTCCTTGAGCACCAATCCTGGAATTCCTTGGAATTCCTTGAGCTCCAATCCCTGAATTCCTTGGAATTCCTTGAGCTCCAATCTCGGAATTCCTTGGAATTCCTTGAGCTCCATTCCATTAATTCCTTGGAATTCCTTGAGCACCAATCCTGGAATTCCTTGGAATTCCTTGAGCTCCAATCCCTGAATTCCTTGGAATTCCTTGAGCTCCATTCCATTAATTCCTTGGAATTCCTTGAGCACCAGTCCCCAAATTTCTTGAGTGTCAATCCCTGAATTTCTCGCTCTTCCACCCCCAAATTCCACTGTGGTCTTTGTGCTCCAATCCCAAGAATTCCTCTGCTCCAATCCCGGAATTCCCTGACCACAAATCCTGGAATTCCTTGAGCTCCAATCCCTGAATTCCTTGGAATTCCTTGAGCTCAAATCCCTTAATCCCTCGACCTCCATTCCTTGAATTTCCTGGCATTCCATCCCCAAATTCTGCCAAGGTCTTTGTGCTCCAATCCCAAGAATTCCTCTGCTCCAATCCTGGAATTCCCTGACCACAAATCCTGGAATTCCTTGAGCTCCAATCCCTGAATTCCTTGGAATTCCTTGAGCTCCAATCCCTGAATTCCTTGGAATTTCTTGAGCTCCAATCCCTGAATTCCTTGGAATTCCTTGAGCTCCAATCCTGGAATTCCTTGGAATTCCTTGAGCTCCAATCCTGGAATTCCTTGGAGTTTTTTGACCACCTAGTCCCCGAATCCCGCCGCGTTTTTTGCTCCACTCCAATCCCAGAATTCCCTGATCACAAATCCTTGGAATTCCTTGAACTCCAATTTTCGAATTCCTTGAGCACAAATCCAGGAATTCCTTGGAATTCCTTGAGCTCCAATCCCTGAACTCCTTGACCACAAATCCCTGAATTTCCTGGCATTCCATCCCTGAATTCCACCACAGTTTTTGTGCTCCAATCCCAAGAATTGCTCTGCTCCAATCCTGGAATTCCCTGACCACAAATCCTTGGAATTCCTTGACCTCCAATCCCTGAATTCCCTGGAATTCCTTGAGCTCCAATCCCGGAATTCCTTGGTGTTCCTTGACCACCAATCCCTGAATTTCCTGACGTTCCATTCCCGAATTTCTTGGTGGTTTTTAACCACCAAATCCCGGAATTCCGCCGCGGTTTCTGCTCGGCTCCCATCCCGCATTCCCAGAGAATTCCCTGGAATTGCAGGATCGACGAGGAGCTGCTGAGGGACGGGCACAGTTACAGCCCCCGGGCCCTGCACTCGTGGCTCACTCAGGTCCTGTACAACCTTGGCCTGGAATTCCTTGGAATTCCTTGAGCTCCAATCCCTGAAATCCTTGGAATTCCTTGAGCTCCAATCCCTGAATTCCTTGGAATTCCTTAAACACCAATCCCTGAATTCCTTGGAATTTCTTGAGCTCCAATCCTTGGAATTCCTTGTTTTCCTTGAGCTCCAATCCCTGAATTCCTTGGAATTCCTTGAGCTCCAATCCCTGAATTCCTTGGAATTCCTTGAGCTCCAATCCCTGAATTCCTTGGAATTCCTTGAGCTCCAATCCCTGAATTCCTTGGAATTCCTTGAGCTCCAATCCTGGAATTTCCTGAGCACAAATCCTTGGAATTCCTTGAGCACCAATCCCTGAATTCCTTGGAATTCCTTCAGCTCCAATCCCTGAATTCCTTGGAATTCCTTTAGCGCCAATCCTGGAATTTCTTGACCACAAATCCTTGGAATTCCTTGACCACAAATCCTTAGAATTCCTTGAGCTCCAATCCCTGAATTCCTTGAAATTCCTTAGAATTCCTTGCCCACCAATCCCTGAATTTCCTGATGTTCCATCCCCGAATTTCCTGATGCTTTTTAACCACGAAACCCCCGAATTCCGCCTTGGAATTTGGGTTTTTTAACCACCAAATCCCCGAACGGCGCCGCGGTTTCTGCTCGGCTCCCATCCCACATTCCCAGAGAATTCCCTGGAATTGCAGGATCGACGAGGAGCTGCTGGGGGACGGGCACAGTTACAGCCCCCGGGCTCTCCATTCCTGGCTCACGCGGGTCCTGTACAACCTTGGCCTGGAATTCCTTGGAATCCCTTGAGCACAAATCCAGGAATTCCTTGGAATTCCTTGAGCACAAATCCAGGAATTCCTTGGAATCCCTTGAGCACAAATCCAGGAATTCCTTGGAATTCAATGAGCTCCAATCCCTGAATTCCTTGGAATTCCTTGAGCTCCAATCCCTGAATTCCTTGAGCTCCAATCCCTGAATTCCTTGGAATTCCTTGAGCTCCAATCCCTGAATTCCTTGGAATTCCTTGAGCTCCAATCCCTGAATTCCTTGGAATTCCTTGAGCTCCAATCTTGGAATTTCCTGAGCACAAATCCTTGGAATTCCTTGAGCACCAATCCCTGAATTCCTTGGAATTCCTTCAGCTCCATTCCCTGAAATCCTTGGAATTCCTTTAGCGCCAATCCTGGAATTTCTTGACCACAAATCCTTGGAATTCCTTGACCACAAATCCTTAGAATTCCTTGAGCTCCAATCCCTGAATTCCTTGAAATTCCTTGGAATTCCTTGCCCACCAATCCCTGAATTTCCTGATGTTCCATCCCCGAATTTCCTGATGCTTTTTAACCACGAAAGCCCCGAATTCCGCCTTGGAATTTGGGTTTTTTAACCACCAAATCCCCGAACGGCGCCGCGGTTTTTGCTCGGCTCCCATCCCACATTCCCAGAGAATTCCCTGGAATTGCAGGATCGACGAGGAGCTGCTGGGGGACGGGCACAGTTACAGCCCCCGGGCTCTCCATTCCTGGCTCACGCGTGTCCTGTACAATCGGCGCTCCAAGATCAACCCCCTGTGGAACACCGTGCTCATCGCCGGCGTCGACGGCGCCGACAGGTCAGACCCGGCGCCGGCTGGGCTGGGGAATTCCTGCTCTTTTCCAAGGGGAATTCCAGGGTTTTTTTCCAGGAAAATGCCTGCTTTTTTTCTGGGGAAATTCCTGGTTTTTTTCCCAGGAAATTCCTGCTTTTTCATGGGGTGGTTTCTCCTCCTTTTTCCTGGGGTGATTCCTGCTCCTTCCTGGGGAAATTCCTGGTTTTTTTCCGGGGAAATTCTGTCTTTTTTTGCAGGGAAGTTCCTGGTTTTTTCCTGGGAAATTCCTGGTTTCTTTCCAGGGAAATTCCTGCTTTTCACTGGGGTGGTTCCTGCTTTTTCCTGGGAAATTCCTGCACTTTTCTCCAGGGAAATTCCTGGGTTTTTTTCTGGGAAAATTCCTGGTTTTTTCCCTGGGGAAATTCCTGGTTTCTTTCCAGGGAAATTCCTGCTTTATTCTGGGAAAAATTCCTGCTTTTTTCCCTGGGAAATTCCTGGTTTTACCATGAAAATTCCTGCTTTTTTTCCCAGGGAAATTCCTGGGGTTTTTTTCCGGGGAAATTCCTGGTTTTACCATGAAAATTCCTGGGTTTTTCCCAGGGAAATTCCTGTGTTTTTTCCCAGGGAAATTCCTGCTTTTTTTCTGGGAAATTCCTGATTTTACCAGGGAAATATCTGCTTTTTTTCCCACTGAAATTCCTGCTTTTACCATGAAAATTCCTACTTTTTCCCTGGGAAATTCCTGCTTTTTTTTTTTCCCAGGAAAATTCCGGCTTTTTCAGGGAAATTCCTGGGCTTTATTCCAGGAAAATTCCGGCTTTTTCAGGGAAATTCCTGTGCTTTTTTCCTGGGAAATTCCTGCTTTTTTCCTGGGGTGGTTTCTCCTCCTTATTCCCAGGGAAATTCCTGGGTTTTTTCTGGGGAAATTCCGGCTTTTTTCCTGGGGTGGTTCCTGTTTTTTTTCCTGGGGAAATTCCTGCTTCCCGGGGTGGTTCCTGTTCTTCCCTGGTTCATGGATTCCCAGTTCATCCCCAGTTCATTCCCAGTTCATCCCTGGCTCATTCCCAGTTCCCTGGTTCATGGATTCCCAGTTCCCTGGTTCATGGATTCCCTGTTCATTCCCGGTTTCCCCAGTTCATCCCCAGTCCATTCCCAGTTGCCCCAGTTCATCCCCAGTCCATTCCCAGTTTCCCCAGTCCATTCCCAGTCCATTCCCAGTTGCCCCAGTCCATCCCAGTTGCCCCAGTCCATTCCCAGTCCATTTCCAGTTGCCCCAGTCCATCCCAGTTGCCCCAGTTCACTCCCAGTTTCCCCAGTTCATCCCCAGTCCATTCCCAGTTTCCCCAGTCCATCCCCAGTCCATCCCAGTTTCCCCAGTCCATTCCCAGTCCATTCCAAGTTTCCCCAGTCCATCCCCAGTCCATCCCCAGTTGCCAGGTTCATTCCCAGTTTCCCCAGTCCATTCCCAGTCCATTCCCAGTTCATTCCCAGTTTCCCCAGTCCATTCCCAGTTCCCCGGTTCATGGATTCCCAGTTCCCCCAGTCCATCCCAGTTGCCCCAGTCCATCCCAGTTGCCCCAGTTCACTCCCAGTTCTCCCAGTCCATCCCCAGTCCATCCCAGTTGCCCCAGTTCACTCCCAGTTTCCCCAGTCTATCCCCAGTCCATTCCCAGTCCATTTCCAGTTGCCCCAGTCCATCCCAGTTGCCCCAGTCCATCCCAGTTCCCCCAGTTCACTCCCAGTTGCCCCAGTCCATCCCCAGTCCATCCCCAGTCCATTCCCAGTTGCCGGGTTCATTCCCAGTTTCCCCAGTCCATTCCCAGTTCCCTGGTTCATGGATTCCCAGTTCCCCCAGTCCATCCCAGTTCCCCCAGTCCATCCCAGTTGCCCCAGTCCATCCCAGTTGCCCCAGTTCACTCCCAGTTTCCCCAGTCTATCCCCAGTCCATTCCCAGTCCATCCCAGTTGCCCCAGTCCATCCCAGTTCCCCCAGTTCACTCCCAGTTTCCCCCCAGTTTCCTGGGCTATGTGGACATGCTGGGCGTGGCCTACGAGGCGCCGTCCTTGGCCACCGGCTTTGGCGCTTACCTGGCCCAGGTGAGTCTTAATTAACTCATTTCTAATTAATTATCTCTTAATTAATTCTTCTTAATTGGTCATTTCTTAGTTCGTCATCTCTTAATTATTTTTTCCTTATTTTTTTTGTTCGTTATCTGTTAATTGATATTTTTTAACTGATTATTTTTAGGTCATTATTTTTCAATTAATTATTTTTAATTGATTCTTTTAATTAATTATTTCTAATTGATTTTTTTTGATTACTTCATTTTTAGGTCATCACTTTTCAGTTCATTATTTTTTAATTGATTACTTCATTTTTAGGTCATTACTTTTCAATTAATTATTTTTTAATTGATTATTTCAGTTCATTATCTTTTAATTGATTTCTTAAAAATTGATTACTTCATTTTTAGGTCATTACTTTTCAATTAATTATTTTTTAATTGATTATTTCAGTTCATTATCTTTTAATTGATTTCTTAAAAATTGATTACTTCATTTTTAGGTCATTACTTTTCAATTTATTTTTTAATTGAGGTTTTTTTGATTATTTTTAGGTCATTACTTTTTGGTTCATTATTTTTTAATTGATTCTTTTAGTTCATTATTTTTAATTGATTTTTTAAAATTGATTACTTCATTTTTAGATCATTATTTTTCAGTTTATTAATTTTTAATTGATTCTTTCAGTTCATTACCTTTTAATTGATTTTTTAATTAATTACTTCATTTTTAGGTCATCACTTTTCAGTTCATTGATTTTTAATTGATTCTTTCAGTTCATTATTTTTAATTGATTTTTTTCATTGATTACTTCCTTTTAAGGTTGTTAGTTTTCAGTTCATTGATTATTTCTGTTTGATTTTCCATGATTTGATTATTTCTGTCTGATTCTTGCACAATTTGATTATTTTTGTCTGATTTTTCCATAATTTGATTATTTCTGCCTGATGCTTGCAAAATTTGATTTCTGTCTGACTCTTGCAGAATTTGATTATTTCTGTCTGATTTTTGCACAGTTTTATTATTTCTGTCTGATATTCCATAATTTGATAATTTCTGTCTGATTCTTGCAGAATTTGATTATTTCTGTCTGATTTTTGCACAATTTGATTATTTCTGTCTGACTCTTGCAGAATTTGATTATTTCTGTCTGATTTTTCCATAATTTGATTATTTCTGTCTGATTCTTGCACAATTTGATTATTTCTGTCTGATTCTTGCAGAATTTGATTATTTCTGTCTGATTCTTGCACAATTTGATGATTTCTCTCTGATTTTTCCATATTTTGATTATTTCTGTCTGATTTTTCCATAATTTGATTATTTCTGTCTGATTTTTGCACAATTTGATTATTTCTGTCTGATTCTTGCACAATTTGATTATTTCTGTCTGATATTCCATAATTTGATTATTTCTGTCTGATTTTTGCAGAGTTTGATTATTTCTGTCTGATTTTTCCATATTTTGATTATTTCTGTCTGATTTTTGCACAATTTGATGATTTCTGTCTGATTTTTCCATAATTTGATGATTTCTGTCTGATTCTTGCAAAATTCAATGATTTCTGTCTGATTTTTGCAGAGTTCGATTATTTCTGTCTGATTCTTGCACAATTTGATTATTCCTGTCTGATTTTTCCATAATTTGATTATTTCTGTCTGATTTTTGCAGAGTTCGATTATTTCTGTCTGATTCTTGCACAATTTGATTATTGCTGTCTGATTTTTCCATAATTTGATTATTTCTGTCTGATTCTTGCAGAATTTGATTATTTCTGTTTGATTCTTGCAGAATTTGATTATTTCTGTCTGATTTTTGCACAATTTGATTATTCCTGCCTGATTTTTCCATAATTTGATTATTTCTGTCAATTTTTGCATAATTTGATTTCAATCTGATTTTTCCATGATTTTATTTTGTTATGATTTTTGCACAATTTGATTATTTCTGTTTGATTCCTGCAGAATTTGACCATTTCCGCTGTGATTTCTCCGTAATTTGATTATTTCTGTCTGATTCTTGCAAAATTTGATTATTTCTGTCTGTTTCTTGCAAGATTTGACGATTTCTGTCTGATTTTTGCAGAATTTGATTATTTCAGTCTGACTCTTGCAGAATTTGCCCATTCCCGCTGTGATTTTTCCATAATTCGATTATTTCTGTCTGATTCTTTCAGCACTTGATTATTTCTGTCTGATTTTTTCATAGTTTGATTATTTCAGTCTGACTCTTGCAGAATTTGATTATTTCTGTTGTGATTTTTCCACAATTCGATTATTTCTGCCTGACTCTTGCAGAGTTTGATGATTTCTGTCTGAATTTTCCATAATTTGATTATTTCTGTCTGATTCTTGCAAAATTTGTTAATTTTGGTACAATTTTTCCATGATTTCGATACGATTTTTCCAGAATTTTATTTTGCTACAATTCTTGCAGAATTTGATTAGTTCTATCTGATTTTTGCAGAATTCGATTATTTCAGTCTGACTCTTGCAGAATTTGCCCATTCCCGCTGTGATTTTTCCATAATTCGATTATTTCTGCCTGATTCTTTCAGCACTTGATTATTTCTGTCTGATTTTTCCACAATTTGATTATTTCAGTCTGACTCTTGCAGAATTTGCCGATTCCCGCTGTGATTTTTCCACAATTTGATTATTTCAGTCTGACTCTTGCAGATTTTGCCGATTCCCGCTGTGATTTTTCCACAATTTGATTATTTCAGTCTGACTCTTGCAGATTTTGCCGATTCCCGCTGTGATTTTTCCCTGATTTTGGGATTTTTGGGTTTTTGCAGCCGCTGCTGCGGGCGGCGCTGGAGCGGGAGCGGCTGCCGAGCCGGGAGGAGGCGCGGGAGCTGCTGGAGCGGTGCCTGAGGGTGCTCTACTACAGGGATGCTCGCTCCTTCAACAGGGTTTGTACCCCAAAATCCTGGGAATTCACCCCAAAATCCATCCCCAAATCCATGGGATCCATCCCAAAATCCCTGGGATCCAATGGATCCATCCCAATCCCATCCCAAATCCCGGGAGCTGCTGGAGCGGTGCCTGAGGGTGCTCTACTACAGGGATGCTCGCTCCTTCAACAGGGTCTGTGTCCCAAAATCCACCCCAAATCCATCCCAAATCCATCCTAAATCCTGGGAATTCACCCCAAATCCCTGGGATCCAATGGATCCATCCCAATCCCATCCCCAATCCCGGGAGCTGCTGGAGCGGTGCCTGAGGGTGCTCTACTACAGGGATGCTGCTCCTTCAACAGGGTCTGTGTCCCAAAATCCATCCCAAATCCATCCCAAATCCATCCCAAAATCCTGGGAATTCACCCCAAATCCCTGGGATCCAATGGATCCACCCCAAATCCCGGGAGCTGCTGGAGCGGTGCCTGAGGGTGCTCTACTACAGGGATGCTGCTCTTTCAACAGGGTCTGTGTCCCAAAATCCATCCCAAATCCATCCCAAATCCATCCCAAATCCATCCCAAAATCCTGGGAATTCACCCCAAATCCCTGGGATCCAATGGATCCACCCCAAATCCCGGGAGCTGCTGGAGCGGTGCCTGAGGGTGCTCTACTACAGGGATGCTCGCTCCTTCCACAGGGTCTGTGTCCCAAAATCCATCCCAAATCCATCCCAAATCCATCCTAAATCCATCCCAAATCCATGGGATCCAATGGATCCATCCCAATCCCATCCTACATCCCAAATCCATCCCAAATCCATCCCAGAATCCTGGGAATTTATCCCAAAATCCATTCCAATTCCACCCTAAATCCATCCCAAAACCTTGAGAATTCACCCCAAATGGGATCCACCCCAAACCCATCCCAAATCCATCCCAAATCCATCCCAAAATCCCTGGGATCCATTGGATCCATCCCAATCCCATCCCACATCCCAAATCCATCCCAAATCCATCCCAGAATCCTGGGAATTTATCCCAAAACCCATCCCAAATCCTGGGAATTCACCCCAAATCCCTGGGATCCAATGGATCCATCCCAGTCCCATTCCACATCCCAAATCCATTCTAAATCCGTGGAATTCACCTCAAATCCATCCCTGAATCCATCCCAAATCCAATCCCTGAATCCTGGGAATAAATCCCCAAATCCATCCCAAATCACAATTTCAACTCAAAATCCTGGGAATTTACCCCAAAACCCACCCCAAATCCTGGGAATTCACCCCAAATCCATGGGATCCATTGGATCCATCCCAACCCCATCCCAAATCCATCCCAAACCCACCCCAAATCCTGGGAATTCACCCCAAATCCCTGGGATCCAATGGATCCATCCCAATCCCATCCCAAATCCCAAATCCATCCCAAAATCCATCTCAAATCCATCTCAAAATCCGGGGGATTCACCTCAAATCCACCCAAAATCCTGGGAATTCATCCCAAAATCCATCCCAAACCCATCCCAAAATCTTGAGAATTCACCCCAAACTCATCCTAAATCCATCCCAAATCCTGGGAATTCACCCCAAATCCCTGGGATCCATCCCAATCCCATCCCCAATCCTGAGGTTTTTTCCTGTGGAATTCAACGTCTGGAAGTGAGAAATTCCAGGTTTTTCCCCCATGGAATTCCTGGGGTTTTTCCCGTGGAATTACAGAATTTTTCCCATGGAATTCCTGGGATTTTTCCCATGGAATTCTGGAGTTTTTTCTCCATGGAATTCTGTGGTTTTTTCCCCAGGGAATTCTGCATTTTTCCTGCCTCATTCCGGGCTTTTCCCATGGAATTCCAGAGGTTTTTCCCTGCCTCATTCCAGGATTTCCCCACCTCATTCCTGTTTTTTTTCCCATGGAATTCCTGGAGTTTTTCCATGTGGGATTCCTGGGGCTTTTTCCCATGGAATTCTGGGAGTTTTTTCCTGTGGAATTCCAGGTTTGGAATCGAGGACTTCCAGGGTTTTTTCCCATGGAATTCCAGGCATTTTTCCCATGGAATTCCTGATTTTGGAATTGCGGAATTCCAGTCGTTTTTCCTGTGGAATTCTGGGTGGGGATTGAGAAATTCTGGGATTTTTTATCCTCGG
>JAJEOU010001787.1:0-75964 GCA_021534815.1 Acrocephalus arundinaceus | reverse complement strand
GGTTTTAATCTTTGTTCATATAGTCCAAAACCCAGATATTTCCAAGGTGCAGTCCTTTGTACTTTTTCAGGAGCAACGATGAGGGAGAATTCTGCTAATGTTGTTACAATGTCCTCTATTTGCTCATCTGTGAATGGTACCTCCTGAGAAAACAGACTATCATCCATGTAATGATAAATGATAGTTCTGGGCATCTTTTGTCGTAGTGGCTGTAGTGCAGTGTCAACATAAAGCTGACATAGGGTGGGTGAATTACGCATTCCTTGTGGCAGAACAGTCCATTGGAACCTTTTATCAGGTTCTCCTCTATTAATTGCAGGCAAGGTAAAAGCAAACCGTTTTGTGTCTTGTGGGTGCAAGGCAATGGTAAAAAAGCAATCCTTTAAATCAATGATAAGGATGGGCCAATTCTCCGGAAGCATAGAGGGGTTAGGAAGTCCTGGTTGCAGTGCCCCCATGGGTTCCATTTGACGATTGACAGCTCTCAAGTCATGTAATAGCCGATATTTTCCAGATTACTTTTTTATCACAAACATTGGAATGCTCCAAGGGCTGGTAGACAGTTTCAAGTGTCCTTGTGCATATTCTCCTGGACTAACTGATGAGCTTGCTCAAGACTTTCCCGTTTTAGTGGCCATTGCTTAACCACTACAGGTTCCTCGGTAGTCCAAGTAAGTGGTAGCGGGAAAGTCCAAGCAATGGCCATTACCCTAAAGGGTGCTCATTGGTAAGGACAAGCCTCAACTGAGATAAAACATCCCAGCCAATCAAACATGCCACTGTAGGAGGAAGTGGAGCAATAGAAAATGATGCTGCAGCCTGCTTGCCATCTATTTCCACCTTGAGTACGGGTGTGCGGTTTGCCAGTGTCATTCCACCGATCCCTGTCACTGTGATAGCAGAGGGCTGCACTGGCCAGTCCGAGGGCCACTCTCCAGGGGCGATAATGCAGGTGTCAGCACCTGTATCTAACAATCCGATCAATGTAATGCTCCGATTCTGAAAAGAAAGTCGACATGGCCTTTTTGGATGAGTTGTCAAATCAATAGTGAGCAAGGTTAACCCTCCAGTTGAGCCAAAGCTTCCCTGCCGTCTGGGATCCTTTTTTAAGGGTATCAATCCCTTTGTCATCTGTGGAAGCGGTATTAATTGAGCTAGCTGTTGTCCTTTTGAGACTTTTACTGGAGGGTAGGGGGTGTGGACCATGATCATAATTTTCCCCCTCATAGTCCAAATCTATTATACCCGGTATTACAAATAGTCCCAACATGCTTGCAGACGATCGGCCTAAGAGTAGTCCCCCGACTGGTTGTCCATTTATCAGGATAGGCCCAATTAGTCCTGCGGGGATCTTTTGTGGTTGACTGGTCATAATTGTAAAGTCTATTGAGGCTGCCATGTGCAGGCCGAGGCTCCCCCTGGTGGCTGGTTGTAATTGCTGTTGAGTTCTGATGGCACTGCAGCTGCAATTTGTGTCCCCGCGCGGCCGCTGCTCGCGCTGCTTCTCGAGTTTCCCGGTTTCCTGCGGCAGGCACTAGTGTTGTGTGTATTGGATTGGCATTTTCCACACCAGACTCCTGTCGCTCCACACACGCGGCGAATATGTCCAAAGCCTCCGCAGCGGAAACATTTCACACGGCTATCGTTGGTTGAGCGAAGGCAGGAGTTCTCCGCAGCGGCCACTTGGAGGGGCGCAAGAGCTGCCAAGACCTGAGTTTGCGCGGCTTTTGACTGCTCCTGTAATGACTTTGCCTGCTCTTGTAACCCCTCCCCTATCTTTTGCAAAGCATCCACTAAAAAAGCCTGAGAACCCGATGGAAGGGAGGCTGTCTTCTCTAACAAGTCCGGGATTGTCCAGTCCCCTGGCATAGTATTAATAAGGGTTCTAGTTGAGGAATTACAATTCTGTAATACACATTGTATTAGTAAGGCCCCTTGCATATATTCAGCCACCCCAGCTTTTGTTATAGCATCCATTAGTTTATCTACGAGGGTGCCTAGTGACTCCTCCCTCCCCTGTTTTATCCCCATGTAAATGGGCTGGCGTTTTGATTTTCTCCATGGCTCTCTTTTGTCTCCCTCCTCCACCCCCCGCCGGGCTAGCATAGTCCACAGCTCACACCTTTCCCTAGCCATAGCCTCCGCGAGGTCAGATTCAGCCCCTGGGACAGGCTCAGGGTTTCGGGGGGGGTTGGCCACCTGGGGAGGACGACAAAGAGCTGACCTTTCGGGCTCATTAACAGTGTCGTCTGCCTCCTTCCAAGGGGGTGCAGATGGTGCCGAAGCCGGCAGATTTACGGTTGTAAAGGCAGGGGGGTTTGGAGCACTAGCATTCCACTGCAATCCATAATCCTTATTCCTTTCTTGTGCAACTTTCACCTCCTCAGCTGCCCTCTTTTCTGCCTGACTCATTAACAATTCATTTTGCACCACTTTCCACAACTTACTCATCTTTTTAGCGGGTTTATCATCTTCCAATACTAACTCCCAGAGCCTATCCGCGAAGTTTCTCCACTCCCCCACATCATGAACAGTATGAGGATTAACAAAGAAACCGTAAGAGGTAGCAAACTTAAGAAGCGAGGGGAGCTCCTTGTCTAAGTCTATCCCCTTAATCTGCCTTTTCCTTAGAAATGCTGTGAATAAATTATATGCCACTTGCCTGTCCATACTCATGTCAGCGCTGTTGCAGCCCCTCCAGGTCTCAGCAGCACGTATCAGCCGAGCCCACCGCTGTGGTCACTCGGGACTCGGAGCCCTTTCTAGTGCTCTGTAGTCGTCCCTCTAGCTGCAGGACCCGAACCCAACGCAGCCTCCAATAATCATGGTAGCGTGTCCCCCGTTTTCTTCTGACCAGCAGAAACGACAGGGCGATATCACATCGTCAGGGTCACCATTTGTTGAAAGAAGCCGCGGGAGACAAGTCTCATGCTTTTCATGATCAACAAGCCTCGTTTATTGTATTCAATGTTATCACATTTATACAGGCAGTAATCAGCTCATACATATTGCAAAAGTATAGCTCATGATTGGCTATGTCTTTTATAATGCACGTATTTTTGCAGTTAGCCTTGCAGTTGCAACTTTCTTAGCTTTGTGTACTTTCCCACATACCATGTATTCTCGACTTCCCCGTTGCTATGGAACCTCTGTGCTCAAGGGCAGTGTTTTCTTGCCTTAAGTCACGTAGCCTTTAGCTACACTCTAACTGATTTGATATTAACATGGCCTTTGCTTTGCAGCCATTCATTTGCTAAATTCTCCACAGCTGATGAATTTCACTACTCCAGAGGCCTCTTTCTTTTTGAGCTCATCAGTTCAGGAATTCAGGGAGAAAAGCTCATAAACATTTGTTCAAAACACCCAAACAAGAAAAGTACGTGGGAATAATTTCAGTTTTCAATACTTCTCTGGTCAATCAGGGAGATTAGACAAGGTTATTCAACATGGAAATATTGTATTAAAACAATGCAGAGAATTGCTTTGTGCTGTTACATTTTCTTTTCCTATTTATAGATTGATATCAGCAATGTCAATTGATATTCATGCCCAGCACCTGCTAATGCAGTCTGAACAGATATGAAAATCAAGATTTTTCATGGATGACAATCAATCAGACTTTATCTCCACTCTCTCTCCACCATTTCCCTCATCCAACCCCTGGCACTCCCATGGATCAGGAACAGTTTGGCCAGCAGGAGCAGGGCAGTGATTCTTCCCCTGTGCCTAGCACTGGTTGGGCAGCACCTTGACTGCTGTGTCCAGTTCTGGGCCCCAAAATTACAAAGGATGTGGAGGGGCTGGAGAGTGTCCAGAGAAGGGCAACAAGGCTGGTGAGGGGTCTGGAGCACAAGTCCTGTGAGGAGTGGCTGAAGGAAGCTGAGGTTGTTTATCCTGGAGAAGAGGAGGCTCAGAGGACACTTCATCACTCTTTGTGACTCCCTGACAGGAGGGTGCAGCCAGGTGAGGGTCAGGCTCTTTTCCCAGGAAACAGTGACAGGACAAAAGGTCACAGCCTTAAGCTGCACCAGGGGAAGTTTAGGCTGGACATCAGGAAATATTCTTCACAAAAAGGGTGATTGGGCATTGGAATGGGCTGCCCAGGGAGGTGGGTGAGTCACCATCCCTGGAAGTGTTTAAGGAAAGACTGGATGTGGCACACAGTGCCATGGTCTGGGTGACAAGGTGGTGTTGGGTCACAGGTTGGACTTGATGCTCTCCAAGGTCTTTTCCAGCCTGGTGGATTCTCTGATGATGGTGACACTGCAGGGCCCTGGGGAAGCAAGGGGCCATTGTGACACTGAGGGGCCTGGTGGCACTAAAAGGACCAGAGTGACACTGTGTCTGACATGGCACCATAGAGCCAAGGGGCCATTGTGACACTGTGGGGCTGAATGGAAGCAAGGACTCCATGGTGACACTCTGGGTCCTGATGGAACCACAGAGGCCACAGTGACCCTGTGGGGCCTTGTTGAACCAAGGGGCCATTGTGCCACTGTGGAACCAAGGAGAGCCTTGGGAGACCCTGGGGCCCAATGGAATCCAGGGGCCATTGTTCCATTGCAAGGACTCTTGGAACTGAGGGAACAATTGTGACCCTGGGGTGTCCCATGGAACCAAGGGTCCCTGGTGACACTGCAGGATCTTGTGTGACCAGGGCTCCATGGTGACCCTGCAGCACCAAGGAATTCATGGTGGCCCTCTGAGGCCTGATGGAACCAAGAGGCCCCTGTGACACTGCAGGGCCTTGTGGAACCCTGCAGAGCATTGGGACAGAGCAGGACCTGGTGTCATGATAGGGCCATGGAGACTATGCAGGACCCCATGGAACCAAGGGGCCAGGATTGCTCCTCAGGGACTCCTGGAATAAAGGAAACATGTTTGACAACATTGTGGTGCCCCTTGGGAGCAAGAGGCCATTGTGACCCTGTGGAAGCAAGGAGAGCATTTCTGCACTGCCAGACCTCATGGAACCAAGGATCCATTGTGACACTGCAGGGCCTTGGGGCACCAAGGTGCCATTGTGACACTGCGGAGCCCAAGGATCCAAGGGACTTGGTGACACCAAGGGGTCCCATGGAAGCAAAGGGACATTGTGACACTGGGAGGCCTCATGGGATCATGGAGACCATTGTGACACTCTAGGACCTCATGGAACTTTGGTGACACCAAGTTGGCTGGGAGTGTTGATCTGCTGGAGGACAGGAGGGCTCTGCACAGGGCCCTGGACAGGCTGGATCCAGGGCCCAAATCCAACAATGTGAGGTTTAACATGTCCAAGTGCTGGGTCCTGCACTTTGGCCACAAAAACCCCTGCAGCACTACAGGCTGGGGACAGAGTGGCTGGACAGCAGCCAGGCAGAAAGGTACCTGCAGGGACTGATGGACAGCAGGCTGGACATGAGGCAGCAGTGTGCCCAGGTGGCCAAGAAGGCCAATGGCTCCTGGCCTGGATCAGGAACAGTGTGGCCAGCAGGAGCAGGGCAGTGATTCTTCCCCTGTGCTGGGCACTGGTTGGGCAGCACCTCGAGTGCTGTGTCCAGTTCTGGCCCCCCAAATTTAGGAAGGACATGGAGGGGCTGGAGCATGTCCAGAGAAGGACAACAAGGCTGCTGAGGGGTCTGGAGCACAAGTCCTGTGAGGAGTGGCTGAGGGATCTGGAGTTGTTTATCCTGGAGAAGAGGACGCTCAGAGGAGACAAGGCAGTGTCATGGAACAGGTTGGACTTGATGATGTCCAAGGTCTTTTCCAACCTTGCTGATTCTGGGATTCTCTGAAACCACTCTTACAGAAGTTTCAGGATTAGCCCTGGGACTCCTCTTCACAAGGTCTAGCAGCCCAGGTCCCTCAGCTTCTCCTCACAGCCCCCAAGCCCATCCTGTCAGTCCTGCAGAGCCTCTGCAGCTCCTCCTCCTTGCCCACAACAGGGAGCCCCACAGCCAGACACACCAGCCCAGATGGGCCCCCCTGGCCTGTGGTGCCTCTGGCAAGGGAGCAGCACGAGGCACTGCAGGAGCCTGCAGACAATTCCTGCAGCACTTGGAGGATGATCCTGATCCCAAAGGGATGTTCCCATGGTGCCAAGTCAGGAACTGAAATGGGGAGTGGGGCCAGAGATGAAAGGACAACCAGGGATGGGCTGTTCGCAGTGAAGGGAACAGGGGTGGGCAACAGGAAGTTTTTACCAGGAAGAGAAAAGAAAGCCAAGGTGAAGCAAAGAAAATGCTCAGGGCAGTTTTGGGGGTGGCTGCCAGGCAGCCCTGGCTCTGAGCAACAACATCTGCAGTGGCCCAGGAATAACCCAGCTGATGGGAACAAACTTTCTGTGTGACTTCAGAGGCCACCACAAACCTGAGTGGTTTCCCTGCTGCCCCCAGCCCTTCCTGGCCCCAGGGGCTGATGGCATTTGTGCTCCCTCAGGTTCATCTCCCCACACCAACACCATGGGGGTGCTGACGCCTGCTCTGGGCAGTGCAAACAGGGGCTCCTGAGGCAGTGCTGCCGTGTCTGTGCCTGCAAGGATGCAGCACCTGTGTGAGCTGGGGGAGAAGCCAGGGCTGCAGAGGGGGGATGTTGTTGGCAGGTGCATGAGGACGCTGTGGGACGCTGCCCTGGGGTGTCCAGCACAGTGGGGATGGATCAGCCCCTGCTCTGCTGCTCCTTCCCCTTGTCTCCCCCAGGCACCTTGCAGAGCCCCAGCCATGCTGTTTGCCCCCAGCCTGCCCACGGCCAGCCTGGGGCTGCTCCCGGGGCTTTCCTGTGCTCAGCATTGGCCTGGGCAAAGTGTTCTGGAGAGAGCCTGGGCAAGGAGCCTGCAGCCCCCAGGCCCTGGCCTGAGGCGTCAGCGCTGCCCCAGCAGTGCCCATGGCCTGTCCCTGCTGCAGCTCCAGCACTGCCACCCCCAGCACTGTGCCCGGCCCCGAGAGCACTCAGGCCCTACAGCAACACCAGGGCCAGCAGGGCAGCGGGGCAGGGCCACGGCAGCAGCACTGGCAACACCAAGGGCTGCTGCTGCTGCTGCTGGGCACAGCTGCTGTGCCAGCACTGATCTGCCCCCAGCTCTGCACACAGACATTGCTGCTGCAGCTGCAGAGAAGGGAACCAAAGGGGGATCTCGGCAGAAAACTTTGCTAAAGGGAGATCCTTGAGTTCCTTTAAAGCCACACAGAATTCAGCCCATCTGACAGAGTCTGTGGCCACAAAGGACAAGGAGAGAAACAAAATGAGAAATTACACAAAATTCAATTTCTTTGTGGACAGGATTAAAAAAATAAAACAAAGAAAAAGAACCAGAAAATTTAAACCAACAAGAAGTATCAAAGATGACATTTATTACAAGGGATTTGTAGAAATTGGCAAGCAGTTTAATGTTCCTGAAACAATCCAGTCATCAGTCTCCAGACTGCAGCCTTGAGCTCCTGGTTCCTCAGGCTGTAGATGAGGGGGTTCACGGCTGAAGGCACCACCGAGTACAGAACTGACAGGGCCAGATCCAGGGATGGGGAGGACATGGAGGGGGGCTTCAAGTGTGCAAACATGATAGTGCTGAGGAACAGGGAGAGCACAGCCAGGTGAGGGAGGCAGGTGGAAAAGGCTTTGTGCCGTCCCTGCTCAGAGGGGATCCTCATCACAGCTCTGAAGATCTGCACATAGGAGAAAACAATGAACACAAAACAACCAAATGCTAAACAGGCACCAACCACAGTAAGCCCAAGTTCCCTGAGGGCTGAGTGTGAGCATGAGAGTTTGAGGATCTGTGGGAGTTCACAAAAGAACTGTCCTAGGGCATTGCCATGGCACAGGGGCAGGGAAAACGTATTGACTGTTTGCATGAGAGCATTGAGAAAGGCACTGGTCCAGGCAGCTGCTGCCATGTGGGCACAAGCTCTGCTGCCCAGGAGGGTCCCGTAGTGCAGGGGTTTGCAGATGGACACGTAGCGGTCGTAGCACATGATGGTCAGGAGGGAAAACTCTGCTACAATGAAGAAGAGAAAGAAAAAGAGCTGTGCAGCACATCCTGTGTAGGAGATGGTTGTGGTGTTCCAGAGGGAATTGTGCATGGCTTTGGGGACAGTGGTGCAGATGGAGCCCAGGTCGGTGAGGGCCAGGTTGAGCAGGAAGAAGAACATGGGGCTGTGCAGGAGGTGGCCGCAGGCTACGGCGCTGATGATGAGGCTGTTGCCCAGGAGGGCAGCCAGGGAGATGCCCAGGAAGAGGCAGAAGTGCAGGAGCTGCAGCTGCCGCGTGTCTGCCAATGCCAGCAGGAGGAAGTGGCTGATGGAGCTGCTGTTGGACATTTGCTCTGGCTGGCCATGGGCACCTGTTCATGGAGAAAGGACAGGGACAAGTCAGCAGAGGCTGCT
Organism: Acrocephalus arundinaceus; assembly: GCA_021534815.1. Taxonomy (NCBI): domain Eukaryota; kingdom Metazoa; phylum Chordata; class Aves; order Passeriformes; family Sylviidae; genus Acrocephalus; species Acrocephalus arundinaceus. The sequence goes on along the minus strand of JAJEOU010001787.1, from coordinate 67,601 downwards.
TTCAGCCAAACCTGGGCCATTCCCTGTAGACTGTCCAGCTGTGACTCACCCACCCTTGTTTCTGCTCTGGGAAAACTTTCCCCCAGGTCCCTGCCTGAGCTCCAGTTGTGCTGTCTGAGTGTGCCAGGAGCAGCCAGGCCTGTGGGGGGGGGGGGGGGGGGGCTCTCCAGGAGCCATCCCTGCCCTGCTGCCCTGGGTTTGTGGCCATGTGGCAGAGGGACAAGGCTGGATAATCAGGATTTGTCAGGGGAATCACTCCTAATGCAGACAGGCTTGTTGCCATCTGCACTCTCAGGTATAAAGGACATTGAGAGCAGGAAGGAATTTTTGCCATTATTTTCCTGCCCATACATCATTCCTGCTTCTCTGAGTTCAGAAATCCCCAGCATTTCTGCTGCACTCAGAGTTTGCCACTGAGAGATGAGAGGCAAAGGATTCCCTGTGGCTCAGGGAAGGTGAGGGGCTGGATGGGCTTGTTCCCAACTGCCCTGGGTTTGCAGCTTTGGCTGCAATCAGAGCACAATCACACTCCCATGTCACCCTGGGATAAACCAGACCCTGCCCAGAGCACAGGGATCCCTCAATGTCTCACCCTCTCCAAAGGGCTCTGGGCAAGGTCTCAGCACCCCCTTCTGCCAAGGACACTCCCGGCTCCCTTGGCAAACCCAGCAGCATTTCCTCAGCTCTGGCATCTCTGCACTGCCCCGTGGCACATTGAGGGAATTCCCAGGGGCTCTGGCACAAATTTGCAGCCAGGAGGGCAGCTCAGAGCTGGGAAGGACACAGCAAGGAGATCCCCGGCTGTGCCCATGATGGGATCTCAGGGAGGGGGCTCAGCTCATTCCCCTTTCCCATGGACTGCTTTGCCCACAGCCCCACAGGTCCCAGGGAAGCTTGGACACCCCATTGCCATGGCCACAGCTGCCTGGCAGGAATGCCAAGGGCAGTGCCTGACTCAGCTGCTGCAAAGGCCAGAGCCTCCCTGAGAGCACCAGATGACAGGGACAGGATCAGGGCAGTGTAGCAACAAGAGCAGATGTGGTGGGGCTGTGCCTGGGAGGGCAGGGCAGAGACAGCTGGCAGAGAATACCTGTAAATGTTGAGACATTACTTTGATGATCCACTGCGTTCCTTTCAACTCAGAATGTTCTGTGATTCTGTGATTACAATTCCTCTTGTGATTCTATTATCCTGCTGTTACCTATAATCAAAAGAGAAAAAAAACCCTTTTAACAGCTTTAGATCAGTGATGCAAAAACAAGACTTTTATTGGAAGCTTCCAGGTGTCCCAGTGGGGATAAAGAATACCTGGCCCCTGATTTTAACAATTTTTTTAAAGGCTGAATAATTAGGATATTTAACAGGAACATCCAAAATGTAGTTCAGTTTCCCCAGTTACACACCCCTGGGGCAACGCATTAAAGTTAGTCCAAGCGCTTCTTTGCCCCACTTATTTCATGACTGCTCACACTCTGGTTAAAAACCAAAATGTTCCTGTAGGCCCTCTTCCTGATAGTAAGTCTAGACAGTATTTCAGGAATGTATTTAGAAACTTATTGTTCTAAAATCTAAGAGAAAGGGTATGAAAGATACCACAGTTAATTAATGATTATACATATAGAAGTACGTAATAGTAGTTTAGTAGAGTTAATAGGAATTACAGTTTTATAGCTATATAATAGAAGATATATAGCGAAAAATATATAAAAAATATATAAAAAACAAAAATCTATTTGTCATCACCCCAACTCTTCAATGCTTATCCAAACTATAAATTGAAAAACTTTCAGGAAAGCTCCTGATTATTACAGCAATGTCAGGCTTACCTTCTTTTGGCAAGTGTCCTCTGCAGCTGTGCCCAGGCTGGGGTGGAGCTGGGAGCAGCCCTGCCCCACACAGCCCCTCTCAGCAGCAGCAGCAGCAGCAGCAGCAGCTGCCCTGCTCAGGGTGGCTCCTTCCCCCCACAGCTTCTCTCCAGCGCTGGCAGCAGCTCCCCGGGCCGGCTGAGAGCTATCCCTGGCAGGCAGCAGAGTCCCTGGGCCAGCACAGCGCCCTGGGCTGCAGGACCCTGCTCTGCACCACAGCCCTGGGCACCCCTGGCTGCAGTCCCGGCTGCTCAGCCCTGCAGCAGAGCCTGGCCCCAGGGAGCTGCCTTGTGCTGGGCCTGGGCTGGGGCAGCAGGGAAACCCAGCCCTGCCCTAGGGCCACATCCCTGCCCTGCAGCAGCTCCCAGAGTGCTCCTGGAAGGTGCTCCAAGCTGGGGGATGTGGCAGCTTCAGGAGATCCCTGCAGGAGCTGCAGCTTCTCTTCCCCCAGCCAGAGAGTGACTGTTTGCAAGCCTGGGAGGATTTCTCCTGCAGTGAGCCCTGAGTGAGCTCTGCTCTGTGCTGCCAGCCCAGGCTGAGCTGAAGCCCTGTGTGCCTGTGTGCTGTGCCCGGGGTGGCTGCAGGCAGTGCCCCAGCCCTGCTGGGCTGGCAGAAAAGCTGCTCATCCAGAGAAATGTGTTTTTAAGCTCTTCTTGGTTACCAGGATCTCCCTCTGGATGATGAGCTCAGCCCAGCTCATCAGCACAGACACAGCACAAGGACTTTAATGACCCTCTCAGGGCTTTGTGCTGAGGCCCTGAACATCACTCCCTGAGAGGGAGCTGAAGAAACCTCTCCAGAACTCCAAGGCAGAAGCCAACTCCAAAGTTTCTGGAAGTTTTATTGGTCCCACTGAGGGACACGACACAGAAAGTGTCCCCAGGCCCCAGGGAGAGCAGAGAACTGCAGGCAGGGATAACAGGTGGGGACAAAGTGAAGCCAAGGCTTGGTGCCCTGGGCCACATCAGCCTCTGTGCCACCAAGGACACTGAGGAGACCCCTTGTCCTGAGGCCCTGGGGCCTCCTGGCACAGCCCCAGCAAGGCTGGGCACTGTCAGCCCCTTGTGCTGCCCTCAGCATCCCCCTCCCATGCCAGTGGCCTCCAGGATGTGCTGGAAGGAATCCCTGGGGAAGGAGCCTTGGTCAGCAATGGCCCTGGGGGGCTCCTTCATGCTGCCAGGGACTGCAGGTTTTTCCAAGGACTTTGGGTTTGGCTTTTGCCTTGGAGTCTCTGAGAGGTTTGTGCAATCCTGGCCTCCAATTCTCTGCTTTAATGAGTCCCTTGAGAGGCTTTGTCTGTAACAACACTCAGTGGGGCTCATTCATACTTTAGAGTACTCAAAGTTTATTACAGAATTTTTTTTGACACTGATCCTTAGAGTTTGTGCAATCATGGCCCCAATTATCTACTTTAACGAGTCCCTTGGGATTCTTAACTAGTAAAAATACTCAGTGGGGTTTATTAATACTTCAAGGTACTCAGGGTAAGTTTAAATACTTCTTTTCGCCCCTGAGTCTCTGAAAAGTTTTCGTGCAATCCCGGCCTCCAATTATCTTCTCTAATTAGTCCCTTGAGAGCTTTGCACTTACAGACAGTGGGTCTCAGTAATGCTTTGAGATACTCAAGATTTTTAAGATACTTTGGATTTTCCTTTGGATTTTCCATCCCACACAAAGTCTCTGCGAGGCTTTTATGCAATCGTGGCCTCCAGTTCTCTCCTCTACAGACCTCATGAGGAGCCTGTGTTGGGGATTGTTCATAGTGGGACCCATAATTGCCTCAAGACACTTTGGTTTTTTCTCTGACTTTGACTACTAGAAAGGTTTGTGCAATCTCCTCTCAGGTCCTGAGGTTCCTGGGCTCAGCACCAAATGCACCCTGGGGCTCACTGGGATCAAGCAAGTCCTGACAAACCATGGCTGTGCCTTGATGTCCCTCTGGTCTGGTGCAGTTCATAAAGAAGCCGTTTCTCCTAAGGTTGTGGAGAAGTATTTCAAAGAACTTCTAAGAAATCCGTATTCCTATTTCCAAGGTGTATTTTTCTCTTTAGAGCAGAGGTGATTGCAGCATTCAGTGATTGATATTGATCCAGAGTCTCTGCTCAGGAGGTCTGGCCTGGTCAGAGAAGCTGTGCCTTGAGGTCTGACCTTGTGTGGACAACCTTGCTCCACATTCCCCAATCCTATCCTGTCTCTCCTCACTCACCTGGGACCTGCTTTGCTTGGACAACTGGCTGCACTCAGGCAAAGAAGGGTTTTCTTTCTTTTTTAAGCAATCTAAAACTCCTGAATTTCAGACAATCTCAAATATTTTCCAAGCCCAAGGTGCCACCAAGGAGGTTCCCATACACCAAGGCAGAACAATTCAAGGAATGTTTGAGACACACAGGAAGTTCTGCAATAAACACAAATCCAGACCTGGCTGAAGGCAGAATTAGCCCAAGTGCTGAAGGACAGACAAGCTTTGAACTCCTTGCAGCTCAAAGCTCCAGCTGGGTTGTTGGGAGGTGTGTGGGTGAGGCAAGAGTGAGGGCAAGGGAACTGCAGAGAGCCCTGGAAGTGCTTCTGTGCAGCCAGGCTGTGGGGAATAGGACAGAGGGTGGTGGTTTCAAACTAAAGGAAGGGAGGTTCAGATAAGGAGAAATAAGGAGGAAATTTTTGATGGTGAGGTTGGTGATCCAGCAGGACAGGTTCCCAGGGAGGTGGTCAATGCCCCATCCCCGGAAACATTCCAGTCCAGCTGGGACAGGGCTCTGAACAACCTGAGCTGCTCAAAGATGTCCCTGCTCATGGCAGGGGTTTGGATGAGATGAGCCCTGCAGAGCTCTTCCCATGCAAACCATTCCAGGATTGCATGGGGAGAAGGGGCTGCTCCCTGGACTCCATGCACTGCCTTGACTCCTCCTTGTCTCTGCTGGAGCCCACATGCAGCAGCCAAAGGCAGCCCCTTCTGTGGCCTTTGCTGGCCCTGCCTTCCCCAGGGGCTGACAGAGCCCGGCTGGCCCAGGTGACCTTGAGGCTTTGCAGGGCTCAGGCGCAGCGGCTGTGCCAGGCTCAGGGCTGAGGTCACACTCTGTGGGCTGGGGCAGAGCCCAGGCAGAAAGGAGCCCTGAAGCAGCAGCAGCAGCTCTGCAGTGCTGGCCACCAGGCCGGGCTGCCAAGGGAGGCTTGTGGCCATGGCCTGGGAGCAGCTGCTGCTGCCAAGGTGCCTTTGGTGCCTCAGGCTCTCCCTGGCACAGCTGCCAGCACAGCACTCTGCACTTGTGCCCGAGGCCTTCAGTGTCTTGGGGCTGGCCTGGGGCTTTTCCTGCAGCGGGATCTGCCCTTGTGCTGGCACAGGAAAGGAAGTTGCTGCCTGAAACAGGTGCAAACAACTCCAACAAAACCTGTTTTACTTCAGAATTGCTTCCTAGAGCACTATATTCTTATAATTGTGTATCTCCTATATTGTGGAGCAAACAAGTTTTTTTTTTTTTACTCTTTGGTGCAAATAAATCTTTCTGCCTAATCTTTATCAAAATCAACCATAGCTGTATTTACAGAAATATATCTGGTATTCCATCGTTAGCCCTGTGGGACAACTTGCATTACGGTTCAATTCTACCTGTCCAATCTTTTACACACGAACCTTTGACAAAGTCTGGGGCTAGGATTGTATCCAGCCACTCCCAGTCTCCTCTCTTAGATAGATTTTTTTAAATCTAGGCATCCTGGAGAGGTTTTAGGACACATGGTGGCTGTTGGATGTAATTTCTCCACCTCATGACTCTGCAGGAGTTTCTCCAATGAAGAAATCAAGCTTTTGCTTAAGCTCCCACTTTGCCCATTTCAAGAACCGCTGGGAGTGTCTGGGACATCCCGGCTCTTTGGCAGCCTGGGGACTCCTGGGATGTCACCGTGGAGCCCCCGTGAGTGCCTGTGACAGATGGGTGCCTTTGCAGCCCAAGGTGCCCTGGGATGTCCCCATGGAATGGCTGTGACTGCCTCTGAGCACAGGGCTCTTTAGCATCCCCAGAAAGCCCTGGGAGGTCTCCAGGATCCTCGAGTCCAACTCCTGGCCCTGCCCAAGACACCCCAACAATGCCAGCCTGGGCCTGGCAGCGCTGTCCAAACGCTGCTGGAGCTCCCAGAGCCCTGGAGCTGGGACCCTTCCCTGGGAGCCTGTTCAGTGCCCCAGCAGCCTCTGGGGGAAAAACCTTTTCCTCAGATCCAACCCAAACCTTCCCCGACTCAGCTCCAGCCCTTCCCTCCAGTCCTGTCCCTGGGCACCAGAGGGAAGAGGTTCCCACAGCCCCAGCCAGGGACCCGCTCCCAAGGCTGTTCCAGGGCAGCCAGGGCTGGCACCAGCTGGGATGCTTTGTTTCCATGGCCTGGGGTTTGGGAATGGGATTCCCCAATTTTGTGCTCCCACTAAAACCTTGTCACTGCTCACTGCCCTCCAGCCTCCCATTGAAAGTACAAAAGACAAAGATCCCAGGCTGGGATAAGAACAATTTATTTGGAACAGAAACAAGATAAGCAAGAAATAGGAACAGAAACAATATTGATAACAAGTGGGATAAAACTAACAATATAAAGGGAAAACTACAATAACATCAACTGGCTCGTCCCATCCTTCCTGGAAAGGACACCCTTCACCTTGGGGGAGAGATAGAGTCCCTTTCTCAGCCCTGGTAATCACCTGAGATGGGATCGAATACAATGATGGGGCCGTGGCCAGATGCTCACGTTTTTAAATCCCATCTCACATCATTGCCAGGGGCAGGAAAAGGGACAGGTGTCCTCCCAGAATGAATTACAGGGAAATGTGGGTCAGTAGGGCTCTTCCCAGTGTGCAACTTCTGATGGGGGATGAGGTTGGAGATGCACATGAAGCCCTTCCCAGAGTCGGGGCACTCGCAGGGCTTCCCTTACTGGTGACTCCATTGGTGTCTGGTCAAGGTAGAGCTGTGGGTGAAGCTCTTCCCACATTGGGGACACTCGTAGGGCCTCTCCCCAGTGTGGATGCGCCGGTGGGTGATGAGGTGGGAGTTCTGCCTGAAGCCCTTCCCGCAGTCAGGGCAACGGAAGGGCCTCTCCTCTCTGTGAATGCGCTCATGCTTGAGGAGATCGGAGCTGGTCTTAAACCTCTTCCCACATTGGGGACACTCATAGGGCCTCTCCCCAGTGTGGGTCATTTGGTGGATGATCAGCAGGGACCTCTGGTTGAAGCCCTTCCTGCAATCCCCACATTTGTACGGCCTTTCCGCAGCGTGGATGTTCTGGTGGCAGATCAAGTGGGAGCGCCGGCTGAAGCTCTTCCCACATTCCCCACACTCATAGGCCTCTCCCCGGTGTGGGTCCTCCGGTGGACAGTCAGGTTTGAGCTGTGGCAGAAGCCCTGCCCACATTCCCCACACACGTAGGGCCGTACCCCAGTGTGGATCCTCTTGTGGCGGATCAGGTGGGAGTTGTTGCTGAAGCTCTTCCCACACTCCAAGCACTCATAGGACTGCTCCCTGTCATGAAGCTGCTCATGGACCACCAGGTCTGAGCTCTGGCTCGATCTCCGGCCACGTTCCTGGCACAGGTGGGTCTTTCTTCCTCAGAGCAGCCTGGGATGGGTTTGGAGCCCCTCCTCCTGTGAGATCTCTGGGGCTTTTCCTCCCTGTTGGATTCCGGTGCCAGGGAGCCACTCAAAATGTCCTCTTCCATGAGGTTCTGCTCTGGGGATTTTTCCTCCCTGGTCTCCATCCTCAGCTCCTTTTCTGGGGGAGAAAGAACAAGGAGAGGATGGAATTTCCTCTGTGCAAGAGGGAAGGGGAAGGAGATCTCCCGAGGGAATCCCTGGCAGGACGGCATCAGCAGCGGGGTTGTCTTGCAGCTGGGGGCCATGCTGGGCTGGGAGATGGAGCAGGAGAGAGGGGGAAAGGGGCAGTGATTTTCTCCTTACCTGCCTGGCTGTCCCAGGGCATCTTCCTCTTCCTCACAGCTTCCACCTCCATCTGGACAAGGTTTGGGAATGGGAAATCCTGGTTTGGGGAAAAACAACAGATGAGCACATTGAGTTTGAAGGTTTGCCTGACCAAGTCCATCTCTAAAAGTCACCTGGAATCTGGGGTCCATATAAACCTCCTAAACACCAATATTCTGCCCTGAAAATGCCTCCAAGGAATTCCCCATCCCTGGTCTCTCCCCTTTGGTTTTCAGGGGTTCCCCCCTTTCCCAGCTGCTGGGGGTCACGCTTCTATTAAGGGTCCCCCATCTACTCAGTCCCAGCCCTCCCCAGGCTGCTGGGAGTCCCAGCAATCAGAAAAGTTCCCCCCTTATCCATCTCACTATTAAGGGATGCAAGGGGATTTTGGGGTCTCTGGGGTCTCTTCTCCCCTTTTTCTCGGCTGTGGAGTGCAGGGGGTCAAGGGAGTCCCCCCTGCTCCTCCAGGCTGCCTCTACCATCAGCCACCACCAGGACCCTCAATGTCCCCCAAGGGGCATTTTCCACTGATCTTTGAAGTTCTTCATTCTTCAAAAATCCCTCCTAAGAAACCAAGCCCAGGGACCCCCAAGATATCTGGGCCGAGCTTGGTTTGGAAAGACAGGTGTCTGCTAAGGAAGGCAGGAGCCTCCCTTGAAATGGAAAATATAAACCCCCTCCCTCTGAATTATAATTTTGAAATGAATGGGCTCTCAAGCAAAGATATGGGAATAGGAATAACAGTGCTTTAGTAGGAAAAGCAAAATAAAAATGCAGTAGTAAAAAAATAAGCTGACAGAGTCAGAATACCTGATACCCAGTTAGGCAGGGTGTTGGTAGCAGTGCAATCAAATCGTGGCTGCAGTCCTCCTGGAGTCACAGATGTGGTTTTGTTGAAGCAATGATCCTGTAGAAGGGTGTAGTTTTCCTCTGAAGGTCCAGTGTGGTGTAGATGGGTCTGGTGTTCCTCTGGGAATCCAGTGAAAACAGGCTGCTTCTGGTGTGTTAAACCTCAGGTTATATCCAGGTAGGAATGCTTGGCTCCTCCCCCTGGGTGGAGCATCTCACAATGGGATGATGGAATTTGATCAGTGATGCAGTGAGATCAATGGCCATTAAGAGAAGATATCTCCCTGGAGGGAGTGTGGGTGGTGGAAGAGATAAAGAACACTGCCCCACCTGGTTTGAACAGCTGGCCCATTAACAGAAGATATTCCCCCAGAGTTATGAGAAATGGGTAATGGAACAGGTCTTACTTGGGATCTCCTGTTGCTTTTGTGTTCAAACTGGCACACTGGGGAGAAGTGGGACCATGCTGGGAACTGCTGTGAGCAGATTGGAATTCCATGGGCAGATCTCATCCCCATCCCACTGCCATTGAAACTCCAATCCTCTTCCCCCCCAAACCCCTCCTGGGGGTTGCCCTGTTCTTTGCTGTCCTCACCCCCCACAAGACTCCTGAGGGCCCTTCAATGACCCACCCAGTCCCCCCAAATTCCTTTTGGGTCCCCCCTCATCCCCCTGTGGGATTGCTGGGAGTCCCCTGTGTCCCTTTCCCATGACTTTGGGGTCCCCCCTGACCTTTCCATCTGTGGCAGGCAGGGGGGCACCAGCACTCGGCCCCTCCCCTGTTTCTGTCCCCTTGTGATGGTGGGGGTGGGGCCGAGTGTTGGTGCCCCCCTGCCTGCAGCAGATGCAGCAGTGAGGGGAGTTCAGGGGGTCCCTGAGCATTTGTGGTCCCCTGGGATTTGGGGTGACCCTCAGGCCTCCAGGATCTCCCTGAACACGCTGACACTGCCCGTGCACAGTGAGAAGGGTCAGACCTGGCACGGGGTCCCCAGCTCTGTCACCAGCATGGTATCCCCAAAACCTCCCAGGAATCCTCAGATCTTTCTGGGACACCCCAACCTCCCCAGGATTACAAAAACATCCTGGGTCCCTCAAAAACTCACCAAGAATGCAAAAAGCCATACAGACTCCCTCCCCAAACCCTCTCAGGACATAAAAATTCCCAGAGGACCTCCCAACACCCCTGTCAGATCCCCTTGAGAAGGTTTATACCTGGCATGGGGTCCTCATCTCTGTCACGAGCAGGTACCCAAAAAAAGCCCTGGGATCCCCCTGGGATCACCTAATCCCCACCTTTAGAGTCCATGAAAAACCCTTGGGAACCTTCAAAATTGCACCATGACCCCAGAAACCCCCGGGATCTGCAAACCCTCTCCAGGAACCCCTCATGCATGTTTACACCCAGCACAGCGTCCACATCACCATCATCAGCATCACAAGGTACCCCTGAACGCTTCTGGGACCTACAAATCCCTCTAGGCACCCCTAAACCCTCCCAGGACCCCCAAAACCAACCTTGGACCCCCAAATACCCAAGGGCTCTGTGACAGGGAATAACGGGAGTGGTGTTGCTCTTTTAAGGGCAGTTATAGCAGGACCCATCAAGAGCGGGGGCTCTTAAAGCAGCTGTCTTGGTTTTGAAAGAAAGTTGTCTGCCAGGGAGAGCTGGAGCTTCCCTTGGAATGGAGAATGTCACCCCCTCCCCTCCAAATTATTATAATTTTGCAATTAGGGGCTTTCAGGCAGAGATATGGGAATAGGAATAACAGTTCTTTAACAGGAATAAAAAAAACCCAACAACACCACAAAACCAAAAAACCCCACTCAAAATACAAATGCAGTAGTACAAAGACAAGCAAGCAACCAAAACAGAAGTCCTGGAAAAAAATCCTGACACAGTAAGAGATTTGTATTCAATTTCATGTGTTGTAAAAGCAGATATTTCCTTATCTCTTATAACTCCAGGGGGGAGGGGGGCAGATGCCTTCTGATACTGGGCCAGCTGTTAAAACCAGGTGTGGCAGTGTTTCTTATCTCCTTCACCTCCTGTCCATCCTCCAGGGAGATATCTTCTGCTAATGGGCCATTAAGGCTCATCAAGGACATGACACATTACATCATCCCATTGTGAGATGCTCCACCCAGTGTGTGGGGGGGCCGACCATTCCTACCTGGATAAAAACTGAGACTCAGGAACAGCAGGCATCTGTTTTTTTCCACCAGAGGAAGACCAGACCCATCTCTCCACCACTGGACCTTTCCTACTCCATTATTTGTACCCCACAGAACCTCACCTAGGATTTATTTGGACTGCTTCCAACACCCTGACCAACAGAGTGTCAGGTCATATCCCTGACTCTGTCAGGGTGTTTTTTTCCAGGACTTCAGTCTTGCCTGCTTGTCTTGTACTACTGCATTTGTATTTGTTGTTGGTTTTTTTGTATTGTTATCCCTATTAAAGAACTGTTATTCCTATTCCCATATCTTTGCCTGAAAGCTCCTAATTGCAAATTATAATAATTTGGAGGGGAGGGGGGTGACATTCTCCATTCCAAGGGAAGCTCCAGCTCTCCCTGGCAGACAACTGTCTTTCAAAACCAAGGCAGCTGCTTTAAGAGCCCCCGCTCTTGTTGGGTCCTGCTATAACTGCCCTTAAAAGAGCAACACCACTCCCATTGATTCCAGTACAGAGCCCTGGGAGTGTTTTGGGGTCCCACGTGGGGTTTTGTGGTCTTGGAGGGTTTGGGGTTCCCAGAAAGGGTTTGCGGGTGCCAAGAGGGATTTGTAAGTCCCAGGAGGGTTCAGGGGTACCTGGGCGATGCTGATGATGGTGATGTGGGCCCCATGCTGGGTGTAAACATGCATGAGGGGTTCCTGGAGAGGGTTTTGCAGATCCCGGGGGTTTTTGGGGTCATGGTGCATTTTGGAGGTTCCCAAGGGTTTTTCAGGGATCCTAAAGGGGGGATTAGATGATCCCAGGGGGATCCCAAGGCTTTTTTTGGGTACCTGCTGCTGAAACACATGGGACCCCGTGACAGATATGAACCTTCTCAAGGGGTCTGACAGGGGTGTTGGGTGGTCCTGTGTGAATTTTGATGTCCTGAGAGGGTTTGGGGGGGAGTCTGTATGGCTTTTTGCATTCTTGGGGAGTTTTTAGAGGGTCCCAGGGATGTTTGTGGGATCCTGGGGAGGCTGAGGCATCCCGGGAGGGGTTGGGCTTTCCCAAGAGGTTTTGGGGATATCTGGGCAATGCCGGTGACAGAGCTGGGGACCCCGTGCCAGGTCTGACCCTTCTCACTTTGCACAGGCAGTGTCAGTGTGTTCAGGGAGATCCTGGGGGCCTGAGGGGTCACCCCAAATCCCAGGGGATCCCAAATGCTCAGGGAACCACTGAATTCCCCTCACTGCTCCATCTGATGCAGGCAGGGGGGCACCACACTCGGCCCCACCCCCACCATCACAGGGGGACAGAAACAGGGGAGGGGCCGAGTGCTGGTGCCCCCTGCCTGCAGCAGATGAAAAGGTCAGGGGGGACCCCAAAGTCATAGGAAAGGGACACAGGGGACTCCCAACAATCCCTGTGGGGGGAGGAGGGGTGACCCAAAAGGAATTTGAGGGGGCTGGGATGGTCATTGAAGGGCCCTCAGGAGTCTTGTGGGGGGTGAGGACAGCAAAGAACAGGGCAACCCCCAGGAGGGGTTTGGGGGGGAAGAGGATTGGAGTTTCCATGGCAGTGGGATGGGGATGAGATCTGCCCAGTGAATTCCATGGGAATGGCATGGCAATGAAATCCATCTAGAGAATTCCCATGGGAATGGGACAGCAGTGGCATCCATCTATGGAGGCCGCATGGGAATTCCCATGTTCCCAAATTTTGTCCTCCCAAATCCCACATTTCCAAATCCCACATTCCCATGGAAATTCTACCCTCCCCACCTTTATGCTCCAGTGCCTCCCACCCATATCTGACATATTTCCAGAGACATTCCAGGCAGGTGTGCCCCAGGGGATTTGTTCATTCCTCAGCCTCGATCTCATCCTGTTCCCAGCACCTCTTGGTGACCTGGGCAGCGCCGTCGGCAACCACGAATCCCCGAGATCCCAGCTGGAAGGAGAGGAATTCCCACCTGTCAGAGCCGAGCTGATCAGATGCGCGGACACTCCCGTGGGACAGGAGGTCACAGCCGGAAACCTCCTGCAGGTGTGGAGACCTGGGGAAGGATTGGACCCACGGAGACCCATGGAATTGTGTCCCAGCCCCACGGAGCCCCATTCCAGACCCACGGAGCCCCAGAGTCTGATGGAGACCCACAGAGCCTCATCCCAGCCCCTTGGATCCACATGGCTGCACATCCCAGCGCCCCAGATCCCGGCCCAGCCCCACGATCCCCACTGCAGTCCCACAGGTGCCATGGCAGCCCCACAGATCCCCCAGCCACGGCTCCCCACCCTGAGCCCCGCTCTGGCTGTGCCGCTCCTGCAGCATCTGCAGCTCCCTGCTGGCCCCGTGCCGGTGCCGCTCCTTGTGCCGGCTCCGGCCATCCCAATATCCCGGCTCGGCTCCGGCCGCCATCCCCGGCGGCTGCGGCTCCACCCGGCCCTGCTGGCTGTGGCGGCGCTGGAAGGGGATCCCATCCAGGGACCCCATGGACAGGAACTGGGGGAACCCCGGGCCGGGCTCCGACAGTGCCATGGGCAGGGACCACAGGGAGAGGAGAAGTGGGGGGACACTGAGATTTGGGGTCTGGGGGTCACGGGTGAAGGAAAGGGGGAGCAGGGAGAGCTGGGAGAGCAGGGAAGGGGGTTTGGGGGTTCCAGGACTGAGAAATGGGAGGGTGGGGGTGGGTAGATGTGGGATAGGTGGGGTTAAGTGGGTCCCTGTAGTTAGGAAAGGGAGCTCCAAGGGTCCCCGGTGTCCCCAATCCCTTTTAAAGGTGGGAAATCCTGGGATGTCTGGGAATAGGGGTCCCGAGTGTCCTCAGCGATTAGGGAAGGATGACCTGGGTGCTGGGAAGGGCAGGAATAGGGTTGCAGGGGGCAAATGGGTCAAGCAAAAAGGGGCTCTGGGGGAAGGGAGAGGCGGGATGGCCAGGAAAGGGGTGCAGGGGTTGTTTGTGCTGGATAAGGGGCGCAGATGGAACCCATGCTCGGGAATGGGGGTTTGGGGTGCTCCGGAATGAGCGATCAAAGAATCCCAGTGCCAACACGGAGCCCCTGAGCCCTGGCAGCATTTGGGGGGGTGTCCAGTGGCAGCTCCATGGGCAGGAGGGGCAGGATCCGGGAAATGGACCGGGATGGATTGGGACAGGTTGGGATGGACTGGGACAGGTTGGGATGGACTGGGACACCAGCATACACTGGGATACGCTGGCATACACTGGGATACACCAGGATACCCTGGGATACACCGGGAGACACTGGGGTACACCGGGATACACCGGGATACACTGGCATACACCAGGCCCAGGACTGGCACCCACTGGGAGCAGGATCAGAGCACACTGGGACCCAGCAGGACCAGAACTGGGGAACAGGGATCATCGTGGGACCAACAAGGATTGACTGAGAATGACTGGGATCATACTGGTTGAAAGTGGAACTTTACTGGGCCAAGTGGATGTGACTGGGAATGACTATGACTATGCTGAGGGTAACTGGGATGTACTGGGAGTGTCTGTGTCCATGCTGGGGGTCACTGGCAACACATTGAGAGGGACTGAGAGTGACTGGGTCTACACTGGGGGCAACTGGGATTGGCTGGGACCATGCTGGGGGAGACTGGGATCATAGTGGACTCATACTGGGATCAAACTTGGAATGACTGGGTCTATGCTGGGGGCAACTGAGAGTAACTGGAATCAGACTGGGAGGGACTGGGAGCAACTGAGACTATACTGGGGGACACTGGGATCATGATGGCAGCAGAGTAGAATCATAATGGGAGTGACTGGGTCTATGAAACTGGGATTAAACTGGGAGGCTGGGGACAACTGCGATCATACTGGGAGATACTGGCACCACACCGAGGGTGACTGGGGTCACACTGGGATTATACTGGAAGTGACTAGGAGCAGGCTTGGGGCAACTGGGATATACAGGGAGGGACTGGAATCATGCTGGATGTGACTGGGAGTGGCTATGAGCAGGGACTCATATTGGAAGCTACTGGGAGCGACTGGGAGTGAGTAGAAACATACTGGGTGCAACTGGGACTTACTAGGAGAGACCAACAGTGACTGGGATCACAGAGGAACCATAAAGAAAGTTACAGGAACAATACTGGGAGTATCTGGGAGTGACTGGGATCATACTGGGAGTGACTGGAACCATGCAGGGTGACTGGGAGCAACTCGGACCATGCTGGGGGCAAATGGCACCGGACTGAGAGTGACTGGGTTCATACTGGAATCATACTGGGAAGGACTGGAGCTATAGTGGGAGGGACTAAGAACATAATGGGGATAACTGGAACCATACTGGGAGTGCCTGGACCTATAGTAGGGGTGAATGGGAACACCTGGGACCATAGTGGGAGCATACTGGGAATGACCGGGATGATATTGGGATCATACTGAGTGTAACTGAAAGTGACTGGGATCATACTGGGGGTGACTGGGAGCCACAGGGCCCATACTGGGAAAGATCTGGGCCCCCCTGGGGGAACTGGCCCGGCCCCTGGGGCCACCAAAGCCACTCCAGCAGTGCCCTCCTGCCCCGGGCAGGGCAGAGAACACCCAAGGAAAGGCTCGTGCTGGGCTCAGGGCAGGGACAGGGCACTCCCCTGGAGCTGTCACGGGCACAGCAGAGCCAGCCTGGGGACAGGATTGGGATTTATGTCCCATGGAATCCCAGCAGGGATTCCTTCTCTTCTCGCTGCTGTCATTGGATTGGTCATCAATTCAAATCATTTCCCCATGGAATTCCCATGGCAATGGGCTGAGGAGGAGATCCATCCATGGAATTCTCACCTGTCTGAGATGAGAGTGAGATCCAGCCATGGAAATTCCATGGGAATTCCTGCATTCCCAAGTCCCCCCATTTCTGAATCCCACATTCCCATAGGAATTCCCCTTCCCTTCCCACACCCACCTTTGTGCTCCAGAGCCTCCCAGCCATATCTGATGTATTTTGGGGGCCCTTCCACACAGGGTGTCCCAGGTAAAGCTTCAGCTGCTCCACCATGATCCCTTTGGATTCCCAGCACCTCTGGGTGATCCAGGTGGCACCGTCGGACACTGCAAAGCTCCCAGATCCCAGCTGGAAGGAGATGAAATCCCACCTGTCACAGCTGTACTGGTGGGATCCGTGGATTCTCTGTTGGAAAGGAGGTCACAGCTGGAAACCACCTGCACCGTGTGGAGACCTGGGAACAAGCAGAGAACGGACCCACGGAGTCGTTTCCCAGCCCTGTTGGAAACCAGACAGAAATCTCCCAGGACCCCGTGCACACAGGCTTAGATGCAGAAAAGAATGCAGGGCTTGGTTTGAAACTCTTGAAGAAACTGTGACACATCAAGTCACACAGACATGAAGTGGGGATGTAAGTTTTAGTTTTAGGTGAGTAAAAATACGCCTTAAGTGCCTTTTTCAAATAAGAGACTGTATGGTTGATAGAAAAGCCCTAAAATCCAGTTTAAATTTCAGCAGCATTACCTTGTACAAAGTTAACTAAGTCCTAGACATAACATAAATATAACATAGCATTGCTAACATTGCTAGACAGAATAGACAGGGTGTAGGCCTTGTGTAAGAAATGATGACCATTGTCGCCCAACTGTGTTAGACCAGGATAGGTCAAAAAGACAGCAATAGCATCGTGTTTGTGGCTGCCTGGATGATTTATGAATAGAGTGCATTGTATCAGGGCTGCTGCTGCTGCTTCTGCTCGGCACATGGGGACTCTGTGCAGGAAGGCATTTTGCACGATGGCACGGCCTGTAACACTCGGAGCTTTGTGAGACTGATCCAGCCACTTCATAAACGACTTTTACAGCAAGCAGCAGCCTCTCTTGTTCCTCAGCTGGCCTGCTCACACTTGACAGTTGTTGTTGGAACCCTGGGCACTGAGAATTTCAGACTTGCTCTGCTGACAGGCACTGGCACCCAAGAAAACATTTGACCTGAGGCCTTGGAGAAGGCTTCCAAAACTGGGATTATGGATGTGTAGTTGGAATAGAAGTGTACAATGTCACATCGAGGAAAACTTAGAGTTTAAGGGTTTAGAATATAGTAACATATATATATAGCAAGATGGAGGTTTTAGGGCATAGGCTTGGTCCTTCTTTTTCACCTTCTTCATGGGTTTGGGTGGTATTTTGTACTTGGGTAGAAAAATCCTCATGGTGGGCCAAAGGTGATTGGTTATTGGTTAAAAGTAAAAATAACTTAGGTGTCCATTCTTAATTGGACAATTCATCCTTAAAATACCTTGTAGAGAAAGAGATAGGGGTCCATTTTTGATTTGTTAGCTAGAAATGTTGTAGAACTCACTATTTGTGGGACTGTAATATAGATAAGAATTAATAAACATCTGAGTCTGAACACAAAACATTGTCTCGAGCATTTAATCCTGACTGGCAAACAGGAGATAAAACACAACACAAGCTCCCTCTTGCCTTGAGCCAATGCCTGCCTGCAGCTTGGGCTGCCTTTGCCAGCTCTCTTTTTCCAAGCGTTGGACTCCCAGGCTTCTGCCCCAGCCCAGGGACATTGGTTATTTCCATCACCTGCTAGTTTTACACCATGAACCATTCTGGTTTTACCTAAGAGGTGAATCATTCAGATTGTGGTGCTTTCTTGTACACAATGTTAAGACCAAGAACTTGCTGTTCTTACAGCTTGGATAGTGCCTGCTCCTCTGCCATTTATTCCACAGTACATGACTAAAGAAAATCTAAGTGTACTAAGTTACTAAGTTTCTTAGTTTAAGCTACAGCTTAGTGCAAATATGTGTTAAAAGAGAAAGAGTGCCATAATGCCCCTTTTCTTTTTCGGTCACTAGTGGATACCTCCCTGAAGGATACAGAACGACTCAAAAATGTTGTGCAAACAATGAAGAAAAGGCAGCACAAAATTCCCTGTGGATGACGAGGTTAGAAAATCTCTTTGAATTCGTATCACCGATTCTCACCTCATCTACTTAAACTGACAATAAATTAGGCTGATTTTCTCCACACTGAGGCAGTTCTGCAATGAAGCAGCAGCGTGCCATGATGCTAAATAAGAATCTGGCATTGCCTATAATGTTCACTGGTACAAAGTGTATCAGTACACAGCAAGCAGACTGGGTTATCACAGGTTTATTACATTATATTTTATTATACTATATTTTATATATAATTATATATAAATACTAGAAAATGTTTATTGTAGCTGAAGGAGTTTCAGGCATGTGAGTGCCTGATCTCTCTTTTCCTCTAAAGGCTCTGCCTCCCCAAGCCCTTCTTACCTGCTGTGCTTTGGCATGAGAGCCATTCAAGCCCAAAACACAAGAGCACTGGACTTCAAGAGCAAAGCCTCTCTTTGCCATGGGATTGCTTTTCCCCTGCAGCCTCCATGGGCACGGGCTCTGTGGGAGCAGGGGCCATCACAGCCTGTGACCTGCACACAGAGCCAGGAAAAGGAGCAGATCCTGCTGCATTCTGCTACTGCTGATCCCTGCAGCAACTCCCTGCCAGTTCCTCCAGGGAACTTCACACCAAGGGCTTCCATCCTTGGAGTGGCTGTGAGAACTTGGTGCTTCCCAGTTCTCCAGCATCCTTCTGGGTTTTGGAGCATCTCAGCACAAGTGTCCATGGCCCTTCCTGCACCCCCAGCCTGCAGCAGTCACAGTCACTGTTGCCTCCCCCTTACTGCAGCTCATTTGCCAAAGTGCTGCCAAAGGCAGCAGAGCTGGCTCAGGGTCCCTGTGGTGTTTTGTCTTCTTTTTCTCTTAGAGCCGGGATTAAATGCTCGAGAGACAGATTTCATGTTCGGACTCAGATGTTTCTTAATTCTCATCTACGTTACAGTCTCACAAGCTGTGAGTTCTAGCTAACAAAGTAGAAAATGGCTCTGTCTCTATCTCTTTCCAAGGTCTTTGAAGAACAAACTGTCCAATTATGAAATGAAACCTAAATTATTTTCACTTTTAACCAAATAACAAAACAGCTGTTTTCCACAATGTAGATTTTCTTACCCAAACCCATGAAGAAGAAGGTGAAAAAGGACTTAGCTTATGCCCTAAAACCCCCTTTAGATAGATAGATAGATAGATAGATAGATAGATAGATAGATAGATCACGTAATACTAAAACCTTAAACTCTAAGTTTTCCACCATGTGATATCACACACTTCTACTCAAACCACACACCCATAATCCCAGTGCTATCATTCAATTTTGGAAGCCTTTTCCAAGGCCTCAGATCAAATGCAGTTTCCTTGGGGGTCAGTGCCTGTCAGCACAGCAAGTCTGAAACTCTCAGTGCCCAGGGTTCCAAGAGATCCCTGTTGGCTTCTGGGCTCCAGGATGACCTTCAGAGGGACACTTGGAGCGCTTGCTAAAGAGCTGCCCGTGCCATGGGGGTGGATTTGTCCTCCCTGGGTGGCTCTGGTTGGAGTTGGACGCTCCGTGCAGTCCCGCACTTTTCTCAGCAGGCCTTTGCAGCGAGTTCTGAGCCAACGTGTGGCTCTGCTGCCATCCCAAATCTGCGCTTTCCTGGGCCAGCCTGAGTGCAAATGGGGCATGTGGTGGGCATGGCTGGAGATTTTCATGGCCCAAATCGTCCAGCATTTCCATCTGCTCATTGCTCTGGGCAGCACCAATCACAAAACACCAGCACAGCTGACAATTGTAATTTCTTGCAGATTATGACAGCTGCACTGCTGATCGACAAATACACAAGAATTGATTTCACATGAAAAATGTCATTTATTACAAATTTTACACCCACACTGACAATACATAACTATGCAGATGTCAATTTAAGTTAAAAAAAGGAATTTCTTAGATTTTTAAAACAAAGGTATGTAAAAATATACAAATACCAACTTCAGTTAACAGAAACTTTATTTATTGTCAACCTCTACAACAACTCACTATACACAAAGATCAATTAGGTTTTTAACAACTTAATTTATTACTACTTACTAGAAGCTTAAAGGTCATTTAGGAATACAAAAATATCAGTATCTCTATCTAAATTGCCTATACAAATAGCAAAATACCTATTAAAGAGCCATATAACTACAAGTATAAAGAACTGAACACAGATAAAAATACATACTTCTATATACATATATACACATACATGTAATTACAAACATATGCATATGTACACACATTATACATAGCATATATCCATAAACATAACAACATACATACAGAAATATTCTTATACAAAAAGCAACAAACATATATAAATATCCATATAATTATCCCTCCCTGTGTTCAAGTCCATTTGTCTTTAAACCAAACTCTAAGCAGAGGGATTTCAGCTGCCCCATCTTCAATGCCTTTCACTCCATCTTAGCTTCCCTCCTGTGCAGAGCAGCTCTCCTGGACAGGGACAGCAGATGGGACATCTGGGAAGCAAAGGGAACACTGAGTCAGGATCAGGATGTTTCCCTTGGTAGCACCTGCCCTTCAGTCAGGGAAGGGAAAATCTCAGTGCCTCCCCAGGAGGGTTAGAAAGAAAAAGTTTGGCCAAAGCCCACGGCCAAAGCCCACGCCACCCTCAGCCCCACCCTGCCTCACTGGTCCTGTGGCCTCACCGGGCTCTGGGCTGGCAGCAGCAGCTCCCTGTTCACTGCTCTTGCTGGTGGCCTTGAGCTTCTCCCTGCTGCCTCCTGTCAGTCTCCGCCTGTCCTCAAGGTCTTCAGGGCAGCTGTGACAAAAGTGGAGGCTCTGGAATTGGTTCCCAGGCCTGGCAGAGCTGCAGTCCCAGAGCCCTCTGTGCTCCCTGCTGGCCCCCTCCATCCCCTCAGCCCCACCATCCCCTGGGCAAAGCCCCGGCCCCCTTCAGTTTCTTCAGCCCCTCACAGTCCTCTCACCCCACTCAATCCCTTCTGACCCATCCTGTCCCCTTAGACCCGCCACCCCCCTCGGCCTGTGCCACTTCCCTGTCACCTCACTGCCACCATTGCCCTCTGCTGCCCCACACCTCTCAGTCCCCCCAGCCCCTCAAGGTCACTGTCCCTGCAGTGTCACCGCCTCCTCAGCCCCCTCAGGCCCCTCTGTCTCACCGTCCTTCAGCAGCTCCTCAGGGGACACTGCCTGGGGCCACCGGCAGCTGCCACCGCTCCAGGGACCCCCGGGGCTGGAACTGCTGCCCCGCCCGGCCCGGCCGCCAGCTGGGACCCAGCACAGGGACAGGGACAGAGGGGGCACAGGGGGAAAAGGACAAAGGGAGAGAGGGAAAAAGGTTAAAAACTAGTCTGTACTTATATAGATACTAACCTATGTACCTAAACACCCATGTAGCTATGAGTATATAACTATGTACATATTTAAAAAAACATATATACATGTAAATAACTGTAACAATCTACATAGATAAAACTAAAAATGTATATCTACTAATATACCTATGCATACATGATTATAACTATACTATATAAATATATATATATATATATATAATATTTTACGTCTTTATGTCTATACCTATTTAGGCATATAAATACAACTATACATCTATAAATATACTGTATTTCTAAAAATAACAGATTTATAGATAGAAAAATATAACTATATCATTCTAAACATATCTCTATGAACAGAGGGATTCTACCTGCCTGGTAGTCACAGGCTCTCCCTCTGTCTCTTCCTCCCACGCAGGGCACCCCTCCAGGAGACATCGATCATGTGGGATCTGGAAGAAAAGAGAACACTGAGTCAATATTGGCCCTTGTGCACGTTTCCCTTGGGCAGCAATTGTCCTTCTGTCATGGACTGTAAGAGATGGCCTGAAAGGCAGACTCTCACTTGGGAATTTGAAGCCGACTCTTTAGAGAACAGGGATCCTGCCAAGTTCCCACAACTGTGTAAAGCATTCAAGTACCTCGGTAAAGTCTCAGCACTCGCAGTGCAAATGGCACCCACGAGAGCTTGAAACACAGACAGCCCCAGCTCCCCCAAAGAAGCCCAGCCTTGTTCTTTCTCTGTGCTGAAAGAGAGATCTCAGCCCTCGCTGAAATGGCTGAAGCTGAAGGGTGCTGTGAGCTGAGTTATGAACCAAATTGGGACACACAGGTTGGTGACACAACTCCCACAAGGTCAGATTTAGTCCCTGCTCTCTTGCCACAGCAGAGGACTCAGTGTCAGAGCCTCTGGAGAAGCGTGGAGGGCAGGGCTCGGGGAGCCTGTGCCAGTGCAGGATTGGAAATGAAGGCAGCAGGAAGCACCAGCCCTGCAGACAAGAACTCAACTCTTCTGATCTCCCTTCCTGTCACAGGCAGGCTCAGAGCAGCTGTCTCACACCTCTCTAAACCAATGGGGGCTCTCTCCTTACCAGGCTCCTCGGGCTCTGGGGAACTGTTCCCGCAGCTTTCGGTGCCAGATGGAGCTTCCTCTGCTGCAGCCCTGTTCATTGTGTCCTCTCCTGAAGACCCAGGGGCAACATTAATATTCCCCTTGAAAGAAAAACAGAGAGAAAGGAACCCAAAGATCACTCAGCATTTTCTTGGAATCACATCAGGGATACACTGACTGTTCTTCACCCCAAAGGCCGTGTAACACAAAGGGAACACTGCTATGTGTGAGTTTACAAAAGACAAAAGACATTCCACTTGAGAATAAGAGATTGCTAAATCCAGAAAATCCCACTCCCCACCCTGACTCTGCCCTTCCTCAAGCACAAATGTACTGTAGGCAATGCGTCTGCACAGCAAGAGAAAGGGAGACATTCTTTGGCCAACACGTCTAATAGTCTGCAAAAAGGCCTGTGCCAGCACTCACTCTCCAGACAAGTCTGGGAAGAGGCAAGAGTTAAGAGAAATGAGATTCCTAATCCAAAGACTGAATCTGTCAAACAAAAGGACAAGGAAGCTGCAGCTCCAGCCCATCCCCACACACGGCTCTGGCAGCGCCCACACGCACGGCAGGGCTCACACAGCAGCAGCAGCAGCAGCTGCAGCCCAGCCCTGGCTTTGCCTTGGCCTTCCAACCCAAAAGAGGCAGAGCCCACATCTGCTGCTGCAACAGAGACACCTCTGGCGTGCCCCTCCCTGCACGGGACACTTTGCCTTCAGTGGCAATTCTCCAAACACTCTTCTCTTCTTTCCCACCCAACAAAGCCTGTTAGAACCTACACAGCATCACCACAAATGCCCCTGCACGAGGCATTCTTCCCAAGGAAAAGGAACAGCCAAAGGTGGCCAGCACAGGCTCACACCTCTCATCCTCACTGTGGGGGAAGACCTTTTCATTCCCTTTTCTTTTGGAAATCTTGCTGGACAAAGAAAAATTAGATAACTAAATAAGAATGAAAAGAATTAAATTCCAGAAACCTTTGCCTCTCAGCCATGTAACAACATTGCAAAAGCTCTCAGTCCAGCCTCTTTCATTCCCATCCAATGGGGTTACCTGAGCAGAGGGAGACCTTTCAGGCAGGGAGCTCCTGATCTCCCGGATCATTTTCTCAACCTGAAGGCCGAGATCCAGCGGTGGTGATTCCTCTCCTGCAGGTGCATTCTGCGCTGAGCTGGAGGCCATTGATGCTGCACAGCCAGCACTGCCAGCTGGAGCTTCAGGGGTTGAAGTGCCCGGTGCAGCTGCAAGAATCCAAACCCGTGAGTCAGGCTCCAGAGTGTGGCTTTGGGACACAGAGCTCTATTGCTGCCTTGGATCAAATATCAGAGAAAGCACACAGGAAAACCAGGCAGAGAATCTTTTGACTTTCTAGTGTCCCTTTCTAGTTGGCTTGACAATTTCTGTCTTAAAACGACAGAGCACTGGGAAAAAATACTTTAAAGAATCACTTTTCATGATCTTTTGGAAAAGCAAGGCTAGGATTCTTTTCCTACCTGGTGGGTTGGAGGCTGGGGGATGCTGCTCCCCGTGGAGCTGCTGGAAGCTGCAAGGCTGGAACCTAAGCACCTCCCGGTCGAGCGGAGGCAGCTGCTCCCCGTACAGCTCCTGGAAGCGGCTGGGGGGCCCCTCCCATCCGAGCAGCCCCAGTCGCTCGCCTTGGAACCCGAGGACGTGGCAGGGCGGGATCCGGGGCACCTCCCGCTCGGCGGGCAGCGGCCGCTCCGCGTAGAGCTCCTGGAAGCGGCTCGGCCCCTCCCGCCGGGCCGGCCCCGGCCGGTCCCTGTGCAGCAGGTGGAAGCTGCAGGGCGGGCGCCGGGCCAGCGGCGGCCGCTCCCTGGGCGGCTGCTGGAAACGGCCGGGCCGGGGCCGGGGCCGGGGCCAGCGCAGCTCCTGCCCGCCTGGCACGCCCGCTCCCTGTGCAGCAGGAGGAAGCCGCTGGGCGGGCACCCGGGCGGCAGCGGCGGCCGCTCCCTGGGCAGCGCCTTGAAGCGACCGCGCCTGCGCCGCCCGTCCGGCAGCGGCCGCGCCCCGGGGAGCTGCTGGGAGCCGCTCCCGCCCCGCCTGCGCCCCTCCCGCCCCGCCGCCAGCCGCTGCCTGCTGGCCGCGCTCCGGCGTCGGATGCGGAGCAGGAGCTCGGGGCGGTCACGGCGAAACCAGGGGCTGCTATAATGGAGCCAGGCCCCCGCATTGCCCGGCGCAGCAGCGCCAGCCCGCCCCGGCACCTTGCGGAAGCCGTAGCGGTTCAGCTGGCGCACGAAGCTGCTGAACTGCGTGGCCCTGAAGGTGTGCGGGGCCGGGCCCCGAGCGCCGCCCGGGCTGAGCAGCTCCCGCTCGAAGAGGGAGCGGTCTATGAGCAGCCCCCGGGCCTGGCTGTCCCAGCGCACGGAGCGGACGCGGGGGCTGTTCACCAGGTGCCACAGCTTGGCGGGGAAGGTGCGGGCGTTAATCCCAGCGGGCAGCGGCACCTCCGCCATGGCGTCGATCGCCGCCTGTGCCACAACGCCCAGAGCGCAACGGCCGCGGCTGCGCCGGCGGCGCGCGGCCTGAGGGGGGCGCTGCGCTCGGCCCCGCGCGCGCCCAGCGCGGCCCCGGCGCGGGCCGGACTCGGCGGGGACGAGCGCCCAGAGCCGGGGCCGCGGGCACAGCGCGGGCGCGACGGCTCCCGGGGCTGGCCGGGCACGGCAGGGCAGGGCCAGGGGCAAACCCTTGCTTGCTCTGCCTGCACGCATCCTGCCTTTGCTTGGCAGCACAGCCCCAAAGCACCAAGGCAAGGTAACAGAAAAGCTGCTTCCCAGGCAGTCAGCCTCCAGCAGCTGTTGATGCGTGGGCTTATTCCTCCCCGGGCACAAGACTTGTCACTTCCCTTTGTTGAACTTCATCTGATTTCCCTCAGGCCAATTCTTTAGCCTGCCAAGGTCCCTCTGAGTAGCACAAGCAGTTGGTGTAGCAGCTGCTCCTGCCACTTTTGTGTTGTCTGCAAACTTGCTGAGGGTAAATTGCACCTCCAGCCCAGCCATTCATGAAGACTTTAAAGAGTATCTGCCCTGCTATCAGCCCCTGGGGGTCAGAGCACAAGGACTTACCTCCAGCTCTGCTTTCTGCCACTGATGACAATCTTCTGGGCCCAACCACCCATCCATTTTTCAGTCTTCTTCCCAGGGCATATGGACAGTTTGTATTTAAGGATGTTGTAGGAGACAGTCTCCAAGGCTTTGGTAAAACTGACATCATCCATTGCCCTACCCAAATGCTATCAATTGGCTGTCCTGTTTCAAATTCACACCCAGTTGCTGCCAGTTTCCCCCAACCTGGTCCCAGTATTCCCAATGGTGTCCCCTGCAATATCATTCCAGACACCCCCAGTATATCCCAGTTTCCCCCAGCATGCTCAATCCCAGTCACCCCAGAGTCCTCAGTATTGTTACAGTTGCCCCCAGCATCATCTTACTCATTCCCAGTATATCCCAGTTACCTCCACCACACACCAGTCATTCACAGTTGCTCCCAGTCACTCCCAGTAGCCCTCAGTGTGGTCCAGTTGCTCCCAGTATTTCCATGTCCATGCTCCAAGTGCTGCTGCCAGCCCTGATCTGTGGGGATGGGAATGTCCCACTCCCTTCCCAGTGCAGGGTAACACCTGAGCCAGGTGTGCAGGGCAGGGCCTTGCCCTGAGCCCAAGCCCTGTCCCACCTGCAGGATCTGCTTCCCCTGGGGCTCTTCCTGCTGCGGCCCCAAGCCCAGCTTGGTGCTGAACAAAGGGGCTGGGGCGGGGTCATCCCCCGGTGGGGACTGTGCACCCCCTCTGCCCCCTTCCCAAATTCCCTCCTGGGGGGCAGCAGGAGCTGGGGCAGGAGCCCTGTGGGGAGGGAAAAAGGAGGTGACACTGGGACGGTGACACTGTCCTCCCCCAAGCTCCGGGGAGGGGACACACATGGCTCCTGGGGACCCCCTCTCAAATTCTTCTGCAGCGCCAGAGGATGAACCCAAACATGGAACCCCCAAACACCGGCAGCATCTTTGGGGCCAGGTCTGGTGGCAGCTTTGGGAGTCTGGGGGAGTCACAACTGCCCCAAAACCTCCTCCCAGCCCCAAAACCACTCCCAGACCTCCAAGCCAAACCCAAAGCTCCTGCCCAGGACACTTCCAACCACTCCCTGCAACAGAAATGGCTCCAAAAACCACAAAACCCCCTTCCCATTTCCCACAAGCCTCACTCAAATTCCCTTCAAGCCCCAAAGTCCTGCCACGACCCCAAACCTCCCTCACAACCCCCCCCCCCAATAAGGCCACAAATCCCCTCCCAGCCCCACAAATGCCCCCAGGAGCCACAAAAGCCTTTCTCAGTCCCTCCAGGAGTCCCTAAAACCTTTCCCAGCCCCCCAGAGCACTGACCAGGAGAGTTTGGTGGACAGGAATATCCACAGCCAGGAGCAGCTCAGGCACTTCAGCAGTGGTTTGGGCACTTTGGGGGGGACACCCCGGATAGGGAGACCCAGGCCAAAGACTGGGACAGACAACCAGAATTCCTGGAGAACAGAGGGGCTCAGGTGGACACATTCTGCTGCAACAACTACGAGATCATGGCCATGTCCCTTGGCTTAGGTGGTCCCAGAACACCTAACCCCCCCCTGAATATTCCCCTGAACCCCACATTGACACTCAAATCCCAGTAAAATGATTCAGCTTTAGATCTCTTTGCTTCATTTCTTTTTTTTTACCCCAGTTGTGGGTGTTTTGAAGGGATAAACATGATAATTTTTCAGGTGGGAAAAGATCTTCAAGATCACCCAGCATTGCTTGATGCCACATGAAGAAAAAACTGGAAAGAGGAGATTTTTTGGGCTGTAACATCAACAAATCAGCTCTTTCCAATGAATTTCCAGTGTTGATCAGAGTCTTGATGGATGTTCCTGTCCCAGAATTCTTCCAGGTGTCTATGGGGAGCCAGGAGGACATGGAGACCACCAGCCAGGTGTCTTCCCAACCTGAATCACTGGGAATGTGGGTCACCAGGGCTCTGCCCAATGTGGGTTCTCCTATCGGGGATGGAGTTGGAGCAGAGCACGAAGCTCTTCCTGCAGTCGGGGCACTTGCAGGGCTTCCCTTACTGGTGCCTCTGTTTGTGTCTGGTCAAGTGAGAGCACCTGGAAAAGCTCTTCCCACACTGGGGACACTCGTAGGCCCTCTCCCCAGTGTGGATGCACCGGTGGGTGATGAGGTGGGAGTTTCGCTTGAAGCCCTTCCTGCAGTCAGGGCAGCAGAAGGAAATTTAGGGGAGGATGTTGCAGAAAGAGGCTGTGGACATTGTGGCTGGAAAGCAGGGAATGGAGAGTGAAGCACTAAGAAGATTCCCTTAGTGCACATAACTGCACTTCCATGATGAGGACAAAACTTGCCTAAGCTGAACATTGAGTCTCAAACCCATTGGATTTTAGGCAGGAATGCCAGGAAAAGCACTTCACTCCCTGCATGCATTAATGGGTGCTGGAGTGCAGAGTGCACCCTGTGAACTCCCAGGGATTGGAGGCTGCACTGCGGGCTGCCAGGAAACACTTGCCAGGCATGGCAGAGGTTGTACATCTGTTCAAACTCATGGCAACTGCAGAGGATTCTTTCCAAGTCTCACTCTGTCCCATTGCAGGGGCACTGCTCCTGCCAGCATGTAGAGGTCAGGAACAGGGACAATGCAGGTGACAGGGACGCTGGGCAAGCAGTGAGTGCTGTGCCAGCACGGCCAGAATGGTGCAAGAGGCAGCGCCAAACAGGCTGAGGCACCCAGACCAAGCCCCTCTGTCCAGGCCATGGCCTCACCTGGTTGCAGCATCACCTGATGAGGGATGGAGTCAGGCTCCCAGGTTACCTCCAGGTATGCAGGGCAGTAGCTGGGCAGGGCAGGGAGGTGGCAGAGCTGATGTCATCCATCGAGGTGTGCCAGGTGTGTTGTGGCCACGCCCACTCCCCTCAAGCCACACCCACCCTGGCCCCACCCTCCTGCCCTCAGGGCTGAGGATACCCAGGTGTGGCTGGGGCATGGGTGCCCCTCCCCTGAGCACCAGGGCCTGGTGAGGGCAGAGCTGTCCAGCGTTGCCCTCATCTCTGGGCACTCCGGTTTCACTTGTGGGGGAAACAGAACAAAATTTGGGGCATTTTCCCACTAAAAATTGGGAATTTCCAACCCTGAAAGTGGTAGGTTTAACCTCAAAATATTTGGGACATCAAGTCTATCCATCAAAATGAATGGATTTTTTTTTTGACATCAGGTGTACCCATTGAAATTAATGGCAGGGAAGAGAAACCAGGTCTACCCGTTGAACTGAATAGAGGAGAAAGGACATCAGGTCTACCCATTGAAATCAATGAAAGAGACAGGACATCAGGTCTACCCAAAAAGGTCAATAGGGATTTAGGGACACCAGGTCTATCCCCTTTTAAAGTCAATGGGGATTTCACGGCCATTATATATATATATATATGTAATATATTATATATATATATATATATATCCATTAATAGGGCTTGATTGAGAAGGGTTACTGGTTAGACTGGGTGCACTGGGAAGGGCTAAGGGGAAGCTCTGGGGGAGGAAGCAGAAGCACTGGGAGGGAGGAACAGCAGAAATTGAGCAACTGGGAGCAGCGAGAGGGGTTACTGGGATCACTGGGAGTGGCTCGCAGGGGGCACTGGTGTTACTGGGAGCTGCAGGGTATTACTAGGAGCACTGGGAAGGGTTACTGGGGATACATTGCGGTAAACAGTGCACCAGGTCTACCCAATTAAAATCAACAGGGATTTAGGGACCCCAGGTCTACCCATTCAAGTCAATGGGATAAATGGGACACCAGGTCTATCCAGTCAAAGCAGTGGGGATTCACGACCACCAGTTTGGGCAGGGGCCAAAGAATTTTTGGGGGCACCCAGGTGTATCCAAGTGATTTTTTGGGAGGTCCAGGTGATTTCTGGGGGTACCCAGGTGGTTTTTTGAGGGTCCCCAGGTGATTTCGGAGAGAGGATCCAGGAGATTTTGCTGGGTACCCAGGTGTACCCAGGTGTACCCAGGTGTACCCAGGTGATTTTTGGAAGTACCCAGGTGATTTGGGGCAGTATCCAGGTGATTTAGGGGGCCGAATCCAGGTGATTTTGGGGGATACCTACATGTATCCATGTGATTTTTTGCATTCCTAGGCGATTTTGGGGGAGGAATCCAGGTAATTTAGGGGGGCACCCAGGTGATTACTGGGGCTCCCAGCAGATTTTTGAGGGTACCCCGGCAATTTTTGGGGTTCCCAAAACCCAGGTGATTTTTGGGATTCCCATATGTATCCAGGTGACTTTTGGGGGATATCCACATGATTTTTGGGGGGACCCAGGTGAATTGGGGGGGGATCGAGGAGATTTTGGGAGGTACCCAGATGCATCCAGGTGATTTTGAGGGTACTCAGGTGATTTTTGGGTGTATACAGATGACTTTGGGGGTTACCCAGGTAATTTTGGGAAGGGATACAGGTGTATCCAGGTGATTTTTTGGGGGCAACTTGGTGATTTTTGGGGTCCCAGGTGATTTTGGGGGGAATTGAGGAGATTTTGGGGGGTACTCAGGTGATTTGGGCGGTACCCAGATGTATCCAGGTGATTTTGAGGGTACTCAGGTGATTTTTGGGTTCATCCAGGTGACTTTTGGGGGTACCCAGGTGATTTGGGGGGGTATCAAGGTGATTTTGTCAGTACCCAGGTGATTTGGGAGCTTCCCAAATGCCCCACTCACCCTGACGGGCCGGGAGAAGATGACAGTAACGGTCACATACCCCTGGTCGACATGGACGCAGATGACCCTCGGCAGCAAGGGGGCTGTGGGGGGACACCCCAACATCCAGGGGGCACTCCAACATTCAGGGGGCACTGAATCATGATTTTAAAGAGTTAAGATTTTAGCTAAGGGATAGAAGTAATTTAAATGGATCAGGGTGTGAGTTGGATAAGCAAATGATAGGTTAATGATTATTAGATAATTAAGCAAGAGATAATTGTTGTATTGTTTGCTATTATGAGCTTGTTTATAGAAGGAAATGGAATAAGTGAATCTTTATAAGAACAGACTGAAACCACTAAAAACAATGACAAGCACCTGGACTTTATATCCATCAATCACAAAGCAGGGGACCTTGGATCGTGCCAGAGGGTCACAGAGACCTGAGGAAGATGTTCCTGCCTTTATCCTTTGAGACCTCTTACGCAATTTGAGATCACTGATCCAATTCAAGAGAAGAATTGCACACACATGAAGGACTGATAGCCTCATTTAATACAGAGCAGGGATGGGAGGTGCTGGGGTTATGCACATGTATTGTATGTAAGATCTTGGGAAATAAATGGAGGGCAAAAATCTTGAATGTCGGGGTGTCCCTACACAGCCCTCCCACTGCCAAGGTTCATCTGTGTCCATGTCGACCAGGGGGACGTGACGGTGGCTGTCATCTTCTCCCGGCCCGTCAGGGTGAGTAGGGACATTTGGGAAATCCACAAATCACCTGGGTACTCCCAAAATCACCTTGATATCCCCCCAAATCATCTGGGTACCCCCAAAAGTCACCTGGATGCACCCAAAAATCACCTGAGT
The DNA here is from genome assembly GCA_021534815.1 of Acrocephalus arundinaceus. Lineage (NCBI taxonomy): Eukaryota > Metazoa > Chordata > Aves > Passeriformes > Sylviidae > Acrocephalus > Acrocephalus arundinaceus. The sequence continues at coordinate 36,809 of JAJEOU010001787.1, read as the reverse complement.
ACCCTCAAAACCTGGATGCATCTGGGTAGTCCCAAAATTTCCTCGACCTCCCCAAAAATCACCTGGGAGGACCCCTGGGATTGCTGGGACCCCGGCGGGGTGCTGGGGCTGGAGGGGTGGGATGGCTGGGACAGGTTTTGGGGTCCTGGTGCCGGAAGTGGCCGCTCCCAGTATAAGCCCAGTTGTCCCTCCCATGTGGTTCCAGATTCCTTGGCACTCCCAGTATGAGCCCAGTCATGCCCAGTATGATCCTGGTCACTTCCCCTCATTCCCTGTAGGACCCCAGTCATTCCCCATTATGATGCCATTTGGTCTTAGCTCAGTCCCAGCTGCTCCCAGTTGCTCCCACTTTCATACCATTCTCCCAGTTGCTCCTAGTATAGTCCCAGTCACTCCCAGTATGATGCCAGTCTCTCCCAGTAGGGCCCCGGTCACTCACAGTTGTGCCCAGTCTCCCCCCGTGTGGTCCCAGTCACCACCTGCATGATCTCAGACACTCCCAGTATATCCCAGTTACCCTGAAAACTCTCATAGTCATTGCCAGGCACTCCCAGTTGCCCCAGCATTGTTCAGGTGCCCCCAGTTTTATCCCAGTCACTGCCAGTACATCCCAGTTGTCACCAGCATGCATCCTGTAATTCCCAGTTCCTCCCAGGGCATCCCCAGTAGGCTCTCAGCATGGGTTTGGTTGCTCCCAGTAACTCCCAGTGAGGGTGCCTTGAAACCCACTATTATCACAGAATGATTCCAGTAACTCCCAGTATGATCTCAGTAACTTACAGTCTAATCCCAGTCACTCCCACTATGATGCCAGTGGCCCCCAGTGTGATCCCAGTTGCTCCCTGTCAATTTCAGCATGACCCCAGCAGCCTCCAGTATGATCCTCATAGCTCCCAGTCTCCCCCAGTATATCCCAGTCATGCCCAGAATGCTCCCAGTCATCCCCAGTTCCTCCCAGTTCCTTTCAATGAGATTCCAGTTGCTCACAGCCACTCCCACTCAATCCCTGTAGGAGTCCAGTCACCCTCAGGGTTATCCCAGCTGCTGCCAGAATAGTTCCAGTTGTTCCCAGTTCCTCCCAGTGTGGTTTCATTGTCCCCACTATAGTTACAGGCACTTCCAGTGTATCCCAGTTTCCTCATTAAGGTTCTGGTTACCTCAGAATGATCCCAGTCTTTCCCCAGTTCCTCCCAGTCACCTCCAGCATGATCCCAGTTTCTGGCAGTTGCCTTAAGAGTGGTCCCAGTATAATCCCAGTATGATCCCAGTTGTCCCAGTTGTGGTCTCAGTCCTCTCAGAATGGTCCCAGTCCCTTCCAGTCGATCCCAGGTGCCCCCAATGTGTCCACATTTTCCTCCTTACAGTAGCTCCAGTAACCCCCAGTCAGAATCTGTTCACACCCATTGTAATCCCAGTGGCTCCCAGGGTGAACCCAGTAAGACCCAGTCACCCCCAGTATGACCCCAGTCATTCCCAGATACTCCCAGTATTATTCCAGTCATGCCCAGAGTGATTGCCTGTCATTCCCAGTTCGAGCCCAGTTGCTCCCAGTCACCTCCAGCATGGTTCCAGTCACAGCCAGCACCTTTCCAGTCACTCCCGGTCTGGTTCCAGTAGGATCCCAGTATGACCCCAGCATGGGCACAGCGGCTCCCATTTACCCCCACAGTGGTTTCAGTCTCTTCCAGTGTATCGAGTTGTTCCCAGCATGTTCCCAGTCACTCCCAGTTCTTGTCAGTTGCTTCCAGCCTGATTCCAGTTGCTCACAGCCACTCCCAGTCACCACAACTGCAGTCCCAATTACTGCCAGTATGATCCAGTATGATCCCCGTCTCCCACAGCATGAGTGCAGCCACTCCCAGTGTGATCCCAGTAAGATCCCAGTTGCCCCCAGGCACCTTGCAGAGCCCCAGCCATGCTGTTTGCCCCCAGCCTGCCCACGGCCAGCCTGGGGCTGCTCCCGGGCCTTTTCTGTGCTCAGCACTGGCCTGGGCAAAGTGTTCTGGAGAGAGCCTGGGCAAGGAGCCTGCAGCCCCCAGGCCCTGGCCTGAGGCGTCAGCGCTGCCCCAGCAGTGCCCATGGCCTGTCCCTGCTGCAGCCCCGGCACTGCCACCCCCAGCACTGTGCCCGGCCCCGAGAGCACTCAGGCCCTACAGCAACACCAGGGCCAGCAGGGCAGCGGGGCAGGGCCACGGCAGCAGCACTGGCAACACCAAGGGCTGCTGCTGCTGCTGCTGGGCACAGCTGCTGTGCCAGCACTGATCTGCCCCCAGCTCTGCACACAGACATTGCTGCTGCAGCTGCAGAGAAGGGAACCAAAGGGGGATCTCTGCAGAAACCTTGGCTGGGAGATCCTTGAGTTCCTTTAAAGCCACCAAGAGCACAGCCCCTCATTGACACAGTCTGTGGCCACAGGGAAGGTGGAGAGAAACAAAATGAAAAATGGAAAAAAATAAGATTTCTTTGTGAAGAGGATTAGGAAAGCTAAACAACAAAAAAAGACCTCCAAAAAATACAACAAAAAGTATCAAAGATGACTTTTATTTCAAGTGATTTGCAGAAATTGGCCAGCAGTTTAATGTTCCTGAAAACATCCAGTCATCAGTCTCCACACTGCAGCCTTGAGCTCCTGGTTCCTCAGGCTGTAGATGAGGGGGTTCAGGGCTGGAGGCACCACCGAGTACAGAACTGACAGGGCCAGATCCAGGGATGGGGAGGAGAAGGAGGGGGGCTTCAGGTAGGTAAACAATGCAGTGGTGATGAACAGAGAGACCACAGCCAGGTGAGGGAGGCAGGTGGAAAAGGCTTTGTGCCGTCCCTGCTCAGAGGGGACCCTCATCACGGCCCTGAGGATCTGCACATAGGAGAAAACTATGAACACAAAACAACCTAATACCAAACAAGAACTAACAGCAATGAGCCCAAGTTCCTTCACGTTTGATTCAGAGCAGGAGAGCTTGAGGATGTGTGGGATTTCACAGAAGAACTGGCTCAGGGCATTTCCATGGCACAGGGGCAGGGAAAATGTATTGGCCGTGTGCATGAGAGCATTGAGAAAGGCACTGGCCCAGGCAGCTGCTGCCATGTGGGCACAAGCTCTGCTGCCCAGGAGGGTCTCATATTGTAGGGGTTTGCAGATGGACACGTAGCGGTCGTAGCACATCACAGTCAGCAGGGAAAACTCTGCTGCAAAGAAAAAGGCAAAATGAAATACTTGGGCAGCACATCCTGCATAGGAGATGTTCCTTGTGTCCCAGAGGGAATTGTGCATGGCTTTGGGGACAGTGGTGCAGATGAAGCCCAGGTCGGTGAGGGCCAGGTTGAGCAGGAAGAAGAACATGGGGCTGTGCAGGAGGTGGCCGCAGGCTACGGCGCTGATGATGAGGCCGTTGCCCAGGAGGGCAGCCAGGGAGATGCCCAGGAAGAGGCAGAAGTGCAGGAGCTGCAGCTGCCGCGTGTCTGCCCATGGCAGCAGGAGGAAGTGGCTGATGGAGCTGCTGTTGGACATTTGCTCTGGCTGGCCATGGGCACCTGTTCATGGAGAAAGGACAGGGACAAGTCAGCAGAGACTGCTCTGAGCCAAATCTGGGCCATTCCCTGCAGACTGTCCCGCTGTGACTCACCCACCCTTGTTCCTGCTCTGGGAAAACCTTCCCCCAGGTCCCTGCCTGAGTTCCAGTTGTGCTGTCTGAGTGTGCCAGAAGCAGCCAGGCCTGTGTGTGGGGGCTCTCCAGGAGCCATCCCTTCCCTGCTGCCCTGGGTTTGTGGCCATGTGGCAGAGGGACAAGGCTGGATAATCAGGATTTGTCAGGGGAATCACTTCTAATGCAGACAGGCTTGTTGCCATCTGCATTCCCACTTCTAAAGGACATGGAGAGCAGGAAGGAATTTTAGCCATTATTTTGCTGCCCACACATCATTCCTTTCTCTCTGAGGTCAGAAATCCCCAGCATTTCTGCTGCACTCACAGTTTGCCACTCAGAGATGTGAGAGACAAAGGATTCCCTGTGTCTCAGGGAAGGTGATTGTCTGGATGGGCTTGTTCCCAACTGCCCTGGGGTTGCAGCTTTGGCTGCAATCAGAGCACAATCACACTCCCCTGTCACCCTGGGATAAACCAGACCCTGCCCAGAGCACAGGGATCCCTCAATGTCTCACCCTCTCCAAAGGGCTCTGGGTAAGGTCTCAGCACCCCCTTCTGCCAAGGACACTCCCGGCTCCCTTGGCAAACCCAGCAGCATTTCCTCAGCTCTGCCATCTCTGCACTTCCCTGTGGCACATTCAGGGAACTCCCAGGGGCTCTGGCACAGATTTGCAGCCAGGAGGGCAGCTCAGAGCTGGGAAGGACACAGCAAGGAGATCCCCGGCTGTGCCCATGATGGGATCTCAGGGAGGGGGCTCAGCTCATTCCCCTTTCCCATGGACTGCTTTGCCCACAGCCCCACAGGTCCCAGGGAAGCTTGGACACCCCATTGCCATGGCCACAGCTGCCTGGCAGGAATGCCAAGGGCAGTGCCTGACTCAGCTGCTGCAAAGGCCAGAGCCTCCCTGAGAGCACCAGATGACAGGGACAGGATCAGGGCAGTGCAGGAACAAGAGCAGATGTGGTGGGGCTGTGCCTGGGAGGGCAGGGCACAGACAGCCGGGCACTCAGGACAGTGTTCCGTAGCCAGCTGGGCACGGCACCTCGCACACACCCACAGTGCCCTCCTGCCCCCAGCACTGCTGTCTTCAGCCCCCTCTCCTTCCCTCAGCATCTCCCTGGGCCTGCACATTTCCCTCCTGACAGGAGCCTTTTCCCTGCCAGCGCTCACAGAGCCCATCCCACCCTCTGTGCCCTGGGCCCGGCCCTACAGAAACCTGCCTGTCTGCAGGGCCCTGGCTGGGGCAGGCTCTGTCTGCAGGTGGGCAAGGGCAGCTCAGGAGAGCCCTGCTGGGCCCTGCCAAGGTGATGCTGGGGCTGTGCAGGGCTGAGCAGTGGCTGAAGGCCCTTTAGGAGCTTTCAAGCAGGACAGTGACCACCCAAAGTTACAGTTCTGGAGTCTCTGTAAATGTTGAAATGTTACTTTGGTGATCCTGGGTGTCCCTTTCAAGTCAGAATGTTCTGTGATTCTGTGATTAAATTCCTCTTCTGCTTCTCTCATCCTTCTGTTCCCTGTAACTAAAATAGAAAAAAAAACCTTTAAAAGTGTTATAAGAGTAAAGTAACAACCAGACCGTTATTGGAAGCTTCCAGGTGTCCCAGAGGGGATGGGGCTTAGCCAGCCCCTGATTTAAACAATTTTTTAAGGTTTATTAATTAAGCTATTTAATAGGAATATGCAATAGGAGATTCAGTTGCCCCTGTTATACACACCTGGGTCAACCCATTGCAGCAGGTCCAAGGGCTTCTTTGCCCCACTTTTTTTTAATGACTGCTCACACTCTGATTAAAAAGCAAAATGTTCTTCTTTTAGGTCCTCTTCCTGATAATAAAACTATACAGTATTTCAGGAATGTATTTAGCAGGTCTGCCAATTGTTCTAAAATCTATGAGAAAGGGTGAGAAACATATCAGAGTTAATTAAGGAGTAGAGTTATAAGGAATGTAATAGTAGTTGAAAAGAATTGATAAAGAACTGTAGTTTTATAACTATATAATAGTAGATAACAAAGCTAAAAATATATGAAAAATGTATAAAAAAATCTTTTTGTCATCACCCAAACTTTCCTGTCTTTCTCCAAGCAGAAAATTGAAAACACTCTCAGGAAAGCTCCTGATCTTTACAGCAATGCCACGCTTACCTTCTTTTGGCAAGTGTCCTCCGCAGCTGTGCCCAGGCTGGTGTGGAGCTGGGAGCAGCCCTGCCCCACACAGCCCCTCTCAGCAGCAGCAGCAGCAGCAGCAGCAGCTGCCCTGCTCAGGGTGGCTCCTTCCCCCCACAGCTTCTCCCCAGCGCTGGCAGCAGCTCCCCGGGCCGGCTGAGAGCTGTCCCTGGCAGGCAGCAGAGTCCCTGGGCCAGCACAGCGCCCTGGGCTGCAGGACCCTGCTCTGCACCACAGCCCTGGGCACCCCTGGCTGCAGCCCCGGCTGCTCAGCCCTGCAGCAGAGCCTGGCCCCAGGGAGCTGCCTTGTGCTGGGCCTGGGCTGGGGCAGCAGGGAAACCCAGCCCTGCCCTAGGGCCACATCCCTGCCCTGCAGCAGCTCCCACAGTGCTCCTGGAAGGTGCTCCAAGCTGGGGGATGTGGCAGCTCCAGGAGATCCCTGCAGGAGCTGCAGCTTCTCTTCCCCCAGCCAGAGAGTGACTGTTTGCAAGCCTGGGAGGATTTCTCCTGCAGTGAGCCCTGAGTGAGCTCTGCTCTGTGCTGCCAGCCCAGGCTGAGCTGAAGCCCTGTGTGCCTGTGTGCTGTGCCCGGGGTGGCTGCAGGCAGTGCCCCAGCCCTGCTGGGCTGGCAGAAAAGCTGCTCATCCACAGAAATGTGTTTTTAAGCTCTTCGTGGGTGCCAGGATCTCCCTCTGGATGATGAGCTCAGCCCAGCTCAGCAGCACAGACACAGCACAAGGACTTTAATGACCCTCTCAGGGCTTTGTGCTGAGGCCCTGAACATCAGTCCCTGAGAGGGAGCTGAAGAAACCTCTCCAGAACTCCAAGGCAGAAGCCAACTCCAAAGTTTCTGGAAGTTTTAATGGGTCCCACTGAGGGACACGACACAGAAAGTGTCCCCAGGCCCCAGGCAGAGCAGAGAACTGCAGGCAGAGATGACAGGTGGGGACAAAGAGAAGCCAAGGCTTGGTGCCCTGGGCCACAGCAGCCTCTGTGCCACCAAGGACACTGAGGAGACCCCTTGTCCTGAGGCCCTGGGGCCTCCTGGCACAGCCCCAGCAAGGCTGGGCACTGTCAGCCCCTTGTCCTGCCCTCAGCATCCCCCTCCCATGCCAGTGGCCTCCAGGATGTGCTGGAAGGAGTCCCTGGGGAAGGAGCCTTGGTCAGCAATGGCCCTGGGGGGCTCCTTCCTGCTGCCAGGGACTGCAGGTTTTTCCAAGGACTTTGGGTTTGGCTTTTGCCTTGGATTCTCTGAGAGGTTTGTGCAATCCTGGCCTCCAATTCTCTGCTTTAATTAGTCCCTTGAGAGGCTTTGTCAGTAACAACACTCAGTGGGGCTCGTTAATACTTCAAGGTACTTCAGTTCTTTTTAAGATACTTGGTGTTTCCTTTTCAAACTGACTCTAGGAAAAATTTGTGCAATCATTGCCCCAACTATGTACTTTATCATGTCCCATGGGATTCTTGGTCAGTAAAAATACTCAGTAGGGATCATTCATACTTCTGAGTGCTCAGGGGTAATTTAAGTATTTCTTTTTTGTCACTGAGTCTCTATGAAGTTTTTGTGCAATTTTGGCCTCCAGTTCTCTGCACCAAAGACTCAATGAAGAGCCTGTGTTGGGCATGGACATCAGTGGGACCCATTAATGCTTCAAGAGACTTTGGGTGTTTCCTCTGTATTTGACTCTTGGAAAGGTTTGTGGAATCTCCTCTCAGGCCCTGAGGTTCCAGGGCTCAGCACCAAATGCACCACAGAGCTCATTGGGATCAAGCAAGTCCTGACAAACCATGGCTGTGCCTTGATTTCCCTCTGGTCTGGTGCAGCTCACTATGAAGTCCTTTTTCCAAGAGTTATGGAGAAATATTTCAAAGACTTTCTAGGAAATATATATTTCTATTTTAAAGATGTGTTTTATTACTTTTCTAATACACAAGAGCAATTGCAGCATTCTGTGACTGATATTGACCCAGGGAATCTCCTCAGGAGGTGGGGCATGTTCAGAGAAGCTGTGCCTTGAGGTCTGACCCAGTGTGGACAACCTTGAACCACATTCCCGAACCCCATCCTGTCTCCCCTCACTCACCTGGGATCTGATTTGCTAGGAGACCTTGCTGCACTCAGCAAAAAGAGGAGTTTTCTTCATGTTTTAGCAATCTAAGTCTCCAAAGTTTCAGACAATCTCCTCAAGTGTGTGCCAGCCCAAGGTGCCGCCAAGGAGGTTCCCCTTCCCCAAGGCAGAACCATGCAAGGAATGATTTAGAATCACAGGAAGTTCTACAATAAACACAAATCCTGAGTTGGCTGAAGGCAGAATTAGACCAACTGCTGAAGGACAGACAAGCTTTGAACTCCTTGCAGCTCAAAGCTCCAGCTGGGTTGTTGGGAGGTTGGTGAGTGAGGCAAGAGTGAAGGCAAGGGAAAGGCAGAGAGCCCTGGAAGTGCTTCTGTGCAGCCAGGCTGTGGGGAAGGGCACTGCAGGCCTGGCCTGGGCCAGGAGTGAGGCTGGATCATCATCCCAAGCTGCCCTGGGCCATTGCAAGGGGCTGTGGCCATGGACACTGCACTGAGCCCACTGTGTCAGCCTCTTGCTCAGGGCTGGTGTCAGTGCCCAGAGGCAGAGGGGATCCCTTGCTGGGGGCTTGTGCCATGGCCACCTGCCCTGTGCCACGCTGGCTGCTCAGGCCCCGCGGAACCAGCAGCAAACGCCACTGCCAGGGCCAAAGGCCAGCTCAGGCAGACAGAAAGGGGCAGGGCTGGGCACTGTTTCCATGGCAGCCCTCACTGGGACACCACCCCTGGGTCACCTGGCATGGCAATTACCATGGAAACCTGGCTCATGGGAAATGCAAGGGTGGACAAAGGTTTTAGTGGGGCCTGTCCCAATAGGACAAAAAGTGGTGGTTTTAAACTAAAGGAAGGGAGGTTCAGATAAGAAGATATAAGGAAAAAAATTTGATGATGATTAGGTTGGTGATCCACTGGAACAGGTTCCCAGGGAGGTGGTCAATGCCCCATCCCTGGAAACATTCCAGTCCAGCTGGGACAGGGCTATGAACAACCTGAGCTGCTCAAAGATGTCCCTGCTCATGGTGGGGGTTTGGAGGAGATGAGCACTGCAGAGCTCTTCCCATGCAAACCATTCAAGGAGTGCATGGGGAGAAGGGGCTGCTCCCTGGACTCCATGCACTGCCTTGACTCCTCCTTGTCTCTGCTGGAGCCCACATGCAGCAGGCAAAGGCAGCCCCTTCTCTGGCCTTTGCTGGCCCTGCCTTCCCCAGGGGCTGACAGAGCCAGGCTGGCCCAGATGACCTTGAGGCTTTGCAGGGCTCAGGCGCAGTGGCTGTGCCAGGCTCAGGGCTGAGGTCACACTCTGTGGGCTGGGGCAGAGCCCAGGCAGAAAGGAGCCCTGAAGCAGCAGCAGCAGCTCTGCAGTGCTGGCCACCAGGCCGGGCTGCCAAGGGAGGCTTGTGGCCATGGCCTGGAAGCAGCTGCTGCTGCCAAGGTGCCTTTGGTGCCTCAGGCTCTTCCTGGCACAGCTGCCAGCACAGCACTCTGCACTTGTGCCCAAGGCCTTCAGTGTCTTGGGGCTGGCCTGGGGCTTTTCCTGCAGTGGGATCTGCCCTGGTCCTGGCACAGGAAAGGCATGCCTTGCTGGAGCATGAGGCTCTTCATGAAACGGGCTCAAAAAACTCCATCAAGGCCCTAATTACTACAAAATTGCTTCCTAGAGCACTATAGTCTAATAATTGTATCGCTCCTATACTCTGGAGTAACTAGCTCTTTTTTTCAATTTACTCTGTGGTGTAAATAATTTTTTCTGCCTAATCCTGATAAAAATCAATCATAGCTGAATTTATATAAATATATCTGGTATTCAGTCTTTAACCCTGTGGGACAAATTGCATTTCAGTTAAATTCCCCCTCTCCAATCCTTTACACATAAACTTTTGACAAAGTCTGGGGCTGGTATTAGATCCAGACATTCCCAGTCTCCTTACTTAGATGGAATTTTAAAAGTCTAGGCCTCCTGGAGGTGTTTGAGGATCCATGGTGACTACATGGTGTCATTTCTCCACCTCATGACTCAGCAGGAGTTTCTCCAATGAAGAAATGAGGCTTTTGCCTGAAGCTCCCACTCTGCCCATGAAAGGAACCCCTGGGAGTGTCTGGGACATCCTGACTCTTTGGCAGCCTAGGGACTCCTGGGATGTCACCGTGGAGCCCCCGTGAGTGCCTGTGACAGATGGGTGCCTTTGCAGCCCGAGGTGCCCTGGGATGTCCCCATGGAATGGCTGTGACTGCCTCTGAGCACAGGGCTCTTTAGCATCCCCAGAAAGCCCTGGGAGGTCTCCAGGATCCTCGAGTCCAACTCCTGGCCCTGCCCAAGACACCCCAACAATGCCAGCCTGGGCCTGACAGCGCTGTCCAAACGCTGCTGGAGCTCCCAGAGCCCTGGAGCTGGGACCCTTCCCTGGGAGCCTGTTCAGTGCCCCAGCAGCCTCTGGGGGAAAAACCTTTTCCTCACATCCAACCCAAACCAGCCCCGACTCAGCTCCAGCCCTTCCCTCCAGTCCTGTCCCTGGGCACCAGAGGGAAGAGGTTCCCACAGCCCCAGCCAGGGACCCGCTCCCAAGGCTGTTCCAGGGCAGCCAGGGCTGGCACCAGCTGGGATGCTTTGTTTCCATGGGCTGGGGTTTGGGAATGGGATTCCCCAATTTTGTGCTCCCACTAAAACCTTGTCACTGCTCACTGCCCTCCAGCCTCCCATTGAAAGTACAAAAGACAAAGATCCCAGGCTGGGATAAGAACAATTTATTTGGAACAGAAACAAGATAAGCAAGAAATAGGAACAGAAACAATATTGATAACAAGTGGGATAAAACTAACAATATAAAGGGAAAACTACAATAACATCAACTGGCTCGTCCCATCCTTCCTGGAAAGGACACCCTTCACCTTGGGGGAGAGATAGAGTCCCTTTCTCAGCCCTGGTAATCACCTGAGATGGGATCGAATACAATGATGGGGCCGTGGCCAGACGCTCACGTTTTAAATCCCATCTCACATCATTGCCAGGGGCAGGAAAAGGGACAGGTGTCCTCCCAGAATGAATTACAGGGAAATGTGGGTCAGTAGGGCTCTTCCCAGTGTGCAACTTCTGATGGGGCATGAGGTTGGAGATGCACATGAAGCCCTTCCCAGAGTCGGGGCACTCGCAGGGCTTCCCTTACTGGTGACTCCGTTGGTGTTGGGTCAAGGTAGAGCTGTGGGTGAAGCTCTTCCCACATTGGGGACACTCGTAGGGCCTCTCCCCAGTGTGGATGCGCCGGTGGGTGATGAGGTGGGAGTTCTGCCTGAAGCCCTTCCCGCAGTCAGGGCAACGGAAGGGCCTCTCCTCTGTGTGAATGCGCTGGTGCTTGAGGAGATCTGAGCTGGTCTGAAACCTCTTCCCACACTGGGGCCACTCATATGGCCTCTCCCCAGTGTGGGTCCTCTGGTGGACAATCAGGTCGGAGCTGTCACTGAAGCTCTTCCCACATTCTGCACACTCATAGGGCCGCTCCCCAGTGTGGGTCCTGAGGTGGCAGATCAGGTTGGAGCTGTCTATGCAGCCCTTCCCACATTCCCCACACACGTAGGGCCGTTCCCCAGTGTGGATCCTCTTGTGGCGGATCAGGTGGGAGTTGTTGCTGAAGCTCTTCCCACACTCCAAGCACTCATAGGACTGCTCCCTGTCATGAAGATGCTCATGGGCCACCAGGTCTGAGCTCTGCCTCGATCTCCAGCCACGTTCCTGGCACAGGGCAGGTATTTCCTCCTCTGAGCACCCTGGGATGGATTTGGAGCCCCTCCTCCTGTGGGATCTCTGGGGCTTTTCCTCCCTGTTGGATTCCTGTGCCAGGGAGTCACTCAAAACAGCCTCTTCCATGAGGTTCTGCTCTGGGGATTTTTCCTCCCTGGTCTCCATCCTCAGCTCCTTCTCTGGAGGAGAAAGAACAAGGAAAGGATGGAATTTCCTCTGTGCAAGAGGGAAGGGGAAGGAGATCCCCCCAGGGAATCTCTGGCAGGACGGCGTCAGCAGCAGGGTTTTCCTGCAGCTGAGGGCCATGCTGGGCTGGGAGATGGAGCAGGAAAGATGGGGAAAAGGAGGCAGTGACTTCCTCCTCACCTGCCTGGCTGTCCTGGGGCATCTTCCTCTTCCTCACAGCTTCCACCTCCATCTGGCCAAGGCTTGGGAATGGGAAATCCTGGTTTGGGGAAAAAGAACAGATGAGCACATTGAGTTTGAAGGTCTGCCTGACCAAGTCCATCTCTAAAAGTCACCTGGAATCTGGGGTCCATATAAACCTCTCAAACACCAAGATTCAGCCCTGAAAATGCCTCCAAGGAGTTCCTCATCCCTGGTCTCTCCCATTTGGTGTTCAGGGGTCCCCCGTGTCCCAGCTGCTGGGGGTCACGCTTGCATTTACAGCCACCCATCAACTCAGTCCCTGCCCTCCCCAGGCTGCTGGGAGTCCCAGGAATACAAAAAATTCTCCCCTTACCCATCTCCCCATTTAGGGATGCTGGGGGTTTTTGGTGTCCCTGAGGTCCCTTCTCCCCTTATTCTCTGCTTTGGGGTGCAGGGGGTCCAAGGAGTCTCCCTTGCCCTTCTCCAGGCTTTTAAGGGTCCCATGAATCACGGCGCTCCCCCTCTCTGGGCTCCCCACTTTGGGGTCCAGGGGCACACAGGGCTCTGCTCCTCCAGGCATCCTCTGCGGGCAGCTGCCACTGGGACCCCTCAATGTCCTGCCAAGGGGCATTTACCACGCAACTTTGCAGTTCTTCATTCTCCAAAAATCCCCCCCCAAAGAAAACCCCAACTCAGGGACCTCCCAGAGTATCTGGGTCAAGCTCCCTGTCATGGTTTGGAAAGACAGGTGTCTGCTGAGGAAGGCAGGAGCCTCCCTTGAAATGGAAAACATAAACCCCTTCCTATAATTTTGAAAAAGGCGGGCTCTCAGGCAAAGATATGGGAATAATGGTACTTTAGTAACAAAATTAAACTAAAAATGCAGTAGTAAAAAAAAGAAACACTCACAGAGTCAGAATACAACCTGACACCCAATTAGGCAGGGTGTTGGTAGCAGTCCAATCAAATCGTGGCTGCAGTCCTACTGGAGTCACAGATGTGGTTTTGTTGAAGCAATGATCCTGTAGAAGGGTGTAGTTTTCCTCTGAAGGTCCAGTGCTGGTGTAGATGGGTCTGGTGTTCCTCTGAGAATCCAGTGGAAACAGGCTGCTTCTGGTGTGTTAAATCTCAGGTTATATCCAGGTAGGAATGCTTGGCTCCTCCCCCTGGGTGGAGCATCTCACAATGGGATGATGGAATTTGATCAGTGATGCAGTGAGACTCAATGGCCCATTAAGATAAGATATCTCCCTGGAGGGAGTGTGGGTGGTGGAAGAGATAAAGAACACTGCCCCACCTGGTTTGAACAGCTGGCCCTTTAACAGAAGATATCCCCCCAGAGTTATGAGAAATGGGTCATGGAACAGTTCTTACTTGGGATCTCCTGTTGGTTTTGTGTTCAAACTGGCACACTGGGGAGAAGTGGGACCATGCTGGGAACTGCTATGAGCAGGTTGGAGTGGCTGGTCTACAATGTGGGCAACTGGGCATGACTGGGACTGTGCTGGGAGAGACTGGCATCATACTGGGAGTGACTGGGACCATAGAAGGGGCAACTGGGAGCAACTGGATAAAAGTGGGAGGAACCTGGACCATGCTAGGGGCAAACTGCATCATAATGGGGAAGGACTGGCAGTGACTGGGCTCATAATGGGAATGTCAAGGAAACTGGAACCACACCAGGGGGCAACTGGGGTGATACTGGGAGCAGCCACTTCTGTCACTGGGACTCCCAAACCCTTTTCCTGGCCACCCCACCTCTCCCAGGCCCACCATTTTCTTTGACCCTGGGAGTCCTGGACTCCTACTCCTGCCTTTCCCAGCACCCAGCCCCTCCTTCCCATATTACTGAGGACACTTGGGACCCCTATTCCCAGCCATCCTGGGTTTTCCCACCTTTTGATGGGAATGGGGACATCGGGGAACCTTGGAGCTCCCTTTCCTTACTAAATGGAGCCTTATAAGCCCACCTATCCCACATCTACCCACCCCTACCATCCCCTTTTCTTAATCCTGGAACCCCCAAACCCCCTTCCCTGCTCTCCCAGCTCTCCCTGTTCCCCCTTTCCTTCACCCGTGACCCCCCAGACCCCAAATCTCCGTGTCCCCCCAGGTCTCTTCTCCCTGTGGTCCCTGCCCGTGGTGCTGTCGGAGCCCGGCCCGGGGTTCCCCCAGTTCCTGTCCATGGGGTCCCTGGATGGGATCCCCTTCCAGCGCCGCCACAGCCAGCGGGGCTGGGCGGAGCCGCAGCCGCCGGGGATGGCGGCCGGAGCCGAGCCGGGATATTGGGATGGCCGGAGCCGGCACAAGGAGCGGCACCGGCACGGGGCCAGCAGGGAGCTGCAGATGCTGCAGGAGCGGCACAGCCAGAGCGGGGCTCAGGGCGGGGAGCCGGGGCTGGGGGATCTGTGGGGCTGCCATGGCACCTGTGGGACTGCAGTGGGGATCCGTGGGGCTGGGCCGGGATCTGGGGCGCTGGGATGTGCATCCATGCTGATCCAAGGGGCTGGGATGAGGCTCTGTGGGTCTCCATCAGACTCTGGGGCTCTGTAGGGCTGGAATGGGACTCCGTGGGGCTGGGACACAAATCCGAGGGTCTTCATGGGTCCAATCCCTCCCCAGGTCTCCACACACTGCAGGAGGTTTCCGGCTGTGACCTCCTGTCCCATGGGAGCGTCCGCGGATCCGATCAGCTTGGCTCTGACAGGCGGGAATTCCTCTCCTTCCAGCTGGGATCCGGGAGATTCATGGTAGCAGACGGCGCTGCCCAGGTCACCAAGAGGCGCTGGGAAGAGGATGAGATGGAGGCTGAGGAATTCCCAAATCACCTGGAGCACAACTGGAATGTCTCTGGAAATATGTCAGATATGGGTGGAAGGCACTGGAGCGTCAAGGTGGGGGGGATAAAATTTCCATGGGAATGTGGGATTTGGAAATATGGGATTTGGGAGGGCAAAACTTGGGAACATGGGAATTCCCATGGGACCTGCATGGATGGATCCCCCTGCTGTCCCATTCCCATGAGAATTCTGTAGATGGATCTCACTGCTATTCCATTCCCATGGAATTCCATGGGCAGATCTCACCCCTGTCCCATTGCCATGGAATTCCATGGATGCATCTCACAGTTATCCCATTCCAGAACCCCCTGCTGTCCATGTGTCTGGAAAAGTGGAACACGAGATCCTGACTTTGTCCTGCTCACGTACGGATTCTACCCCAGCACCATCGGGATCAGCTGGATGAAGGAGGATGAAATCTGGGATCGTTCCCAGCAGCAACAGCACCTTCCCCACCTGGGCCAGGATTGAGGCACTGCTGGAGGAGTGGGAGCAGCACCGGTGCTGGGTGGAGCATCCCGGAATGCCAGAGCACAGGGTCTTCTCCTGGGGTGAGCCTGGGAATGTGGAATGTGGGAATTGGGAATTTGGGAATGTGGAGCAGCAGGATGGGGGTTCCCCTCCCCTCCTCACCATCCTGTGCTTCCCAGAGCTGGAATCCAGTGGGAATCTCACCCTGGTGGTTGCTGTGTCCATCATCGCTGCCATCGTCATCATTCTCCTCATCAGATTCGGCATCTGGAGGCTCCAATCTGGTTCCCCCCAAACCCATCCTGGGGGTCTCCCTGTTCTCCTCTCCCTTCCAAGACTGCTGGGGTAACCCCCACGACCCACCCACCCCCCTAAACTCCTCCTGGGTCTGCACACGGGGACCATGTCCCCTCCCCCAGGATGATGAGGGGTCCTGGGCTGAGCCCCCCACTCAGCCCAGGGTGTGGAGGGAACTGGGGGTCCTGGTACTGGAAGTGGCTGCTCCCAGGATGAGCCCACTTGCTCTGTCCGTGTGGTTCCAGTTTCCTCAGCACTCCCAGTATGAGCCCAGTCACTCCCAGAATGATCCTGGTCACTTCCCTCACCCTTGAGATCCATCTTGCTCCCAGTATGAGCCCAGTCACTCCCAGTCATTCCCCATTATGATGCAATTTGCCCTCAGCACATCCCAGTTGTTCCCAGTTGCACCCACTATTATCCAGTGTGTTCCAGTTCTCCCACTTGTCCCCAGTATAGTCCCAGTCATTCCCAGTATGATGCCAGTCTCTCCCAGAAGGGCCTCAGTCACTCACACTTCTCCCCAGTTTCCCCCAGTGAGTTCCCACAGTTCCCCCCAGCACATTCCCAGTGACTCCCAATGTGATCCCAGTCACCACCTGCATGATCTCAGACACTCCCAGTATATCCCAGTTGTCCTGAACATTCTCTAGTCATTGCCAGGCACTCCCAGTTACCCAAGCATGGTTCAGTTGCCCCCAGTTTTATCCCAGTCACTGCCAGTACATCCCAGTTATCACCAGCATGCATCCTGTCATTTCCATTTGCTCCCAGTATACCCAGTAGGCTCTCAGCATGGGCCTGGGAGCTCCCAGTAACCCCCAGTCAGGGTCCAGTCACACCACTTTAATCCCAGTCTGATGCCAGTCACTCCCACTATGAAGCCAGTGGCCTCCAGTGTGATCCCAGTTGCTCCTTGTCAATTTCAGCATGACCCCAGTAGCCTCCAGTATGATCCTCATAGCTCCCAGTCCCCCCCAGTATATCACAGTCACTCCCAGCATGCTCCCAGTCACTGCCAGTTCTTCCCAGTTGCTTTCAGTATGATTCCAGTTGCGCACAGTCTCTCCCAGTCAATCCCAGTAGGAGTCCAGTCATCCTGAGTGTCATCCCAGCTGCTGCCAGAATAGTTCCAGTTGTTCCCAGTTCCTCTCAGTGTGGTTCCATTGTCCCCAGTACAGTTACAGGCACTTCCAGTGTATCCCAGTTTCCTCAGGAAGGTTCTGGTGGTGTCAGAATGATCCCAGTCTTTCCCAGTTCCTCCCAGTTACCTCCAGCATGATCTCAGTTTCTGGCAGTTGCCCAAAGTGTGGTCCCAGTTGATCCAGAATGACTCCAGTTCCCCACTTGTGGTCTCAGTCCCGCAGCATGGTCCCAGTCCCTTTCTGTTTATGCCAGCTGCTCCAATGTTCCAAATTTTCCTCCCAAGAGTACCTCCCAGTAACCCACAGTCAGGATCTGTTCACACCCATGGTAATCCCAGTGGCTCCAGGATGAACCCAGTAGGACCCAGTCACCCCAGTAGAGCCCAGTCACTTCCAGATACTCCCTGTTGGGGAGGATGAAACAGGAAAACCTTATAAATATGACTTCTAATTTGTAGTTAATATAAAACATACAAGTGAAATAGAGTTGAAGGCAAGTTTCGATGTCTAAGATGCCAAGCTTTAGTTACTGGAACAACTGGAAAACAATGGTATGGTCAGCTGAAAGTAAATCCCCTTTATGAAACAATGCCCTTCTCCTCACCGAAAGTCTAAGGGTCAGTGCAGACCCTGCTAGCTCGGCAGGAGGGGTCCAAAGAATAGTTTTTAGAGTTTAAAATGTAACACTGTATGGTAATGTAGTGATTCCTATAGGCTGTATGTAAATGTTATAGGATTTGTATCTTGTACTAGATTGGTTGGTGTAAATTAGAATATTCAGTAAAGAAGAAGATTTAATGTATTGTAAGGGAACATCGCTCTCTCTCTCTCTCTCTTCTTCCTCCTCTCTTGCTCCTTCTCTTCTTCACTATCTTCTAACTCTCTCAGACCTACTCCGAGCTGCAGCTGGCAGCTCATAGCAGGGCCCTTTCACCCACGCCCTATGCAATACCAGCATGCTTAAAAACTAGGCTTACTCCAGAGATCTCTTGTCTCGTCCGTCACCCTGACCTGTTGTTCCCACACTCCCAGTATTATTCAGTGACTGCCTGTCACTCCCAGTTTGAGCCAGTTGCTCCCAGTCACCTCCAGCATGGTTCCAGTCACAGCCAGCACTTTTATCATTCCCATCTGGTTCCAGTAGGATCCCAGTATGACCCAGCATGGGCACAGCTGCTCCCATTAACCCCCAGTGTGGTTTCAGTCTCTCCCAGTGTATCCCAGTTGTTCCCAGCATGTTCCCAGTCACTCCCAGTTGTTCTCAGTTGCTTCCAGCCTGATTCCAGTTGCTCACAGCCACTCCAAGTAACCCTCAGTGCAGTCCCAGATGCTGCCAGTATGATCCAGTATGATCCCAGTCTCCACAGCATGGGCCCAGCCTCTCCACTGTGATCCCAGTAGGATCCCAGCTGCCCCCAGGCACCTTGCAGAGCCCCAGCCATGCTGTTTGCCCCCAGCCTGCCCACGGCCAGCCTGGGCTGCTCCTGGGGCTTTTCTGTGCTCAGCATTGGCCTGGGCAAAGTGTTCTGGAGAGAGCCTGGGCAAGGAGCCTGCAGCCCCCAGGCCTGGCCTGAGGCGTCAGCGCTGCCCAGCAGTGCCCATGGCCTGTCCCTGCTGCAAGCCCACGGGCACAGCCTCCGGCCCCTGAGCTGGTATCCCAGTTCTCCAGATAGTTCCTTGTGTGGTGTACCAGACATGATCCATTCCCAGATTCTGTGTTCAGAATCCCAGTTTCCCATTCCTCCCAGTTACCTCCAGCATGATCTCAGTTTCTGGCAGTTGCCCAAAGTGTGGTCCCAGTTATCCCAGAATGACTCCAGTTCCCCACTTGTGGTCTCAGTCCCCGCAGCATGGTCCCAGTCCCTTTCTGTTTATGCCAGCTGCTCCCAATGTTCCAAATTTTCCTCCCAAGATACCTCCCAGTAACCCACAGTCAGGATCTGTTCACACCCATGGTAATCCCAGTGGCTCCCAGGATGAACCCAGTAGGACCCAGTCACCCCCAGTATGAGCCCAGTCACTTCCAGATACTCCCTGTTCGGGAGGATGAAACAGGAAAACCTTATAAATATGACTTCTAATTTGTAGTTAATATAAAACATACAAGTGAAATAGAGTTGAAGGCAAGTTTCGATGTCTAAGATGCCAAGCTTTAGTTACTGAACAACTGGAAAACAATGGTATGGTCAGCTGAAAGTAAATCCCCCTTTATGAAACAATGCCCTTCTCCTCACCGAAAGTCTAAGGGTCAGTGCAGACCCTGCTAGCTCGGCAGGAGGGTCCAAAGAATAGTTTTAGAGTTTAAAATGTAACACTGTATGGTAATGTAGTGATTCCTATAGGCTGTATGTAAATGTATAGGATTTGTATCTTGTACTAGATTGGTTGGTGTAAATTAGAATATTCAGTAAAGAAGAAGATTTAATGTATTGTAATGGGAACATCGCTCTCTCTCTCTTCTTCCTCCTCTCTTGCTCCTTCTCTTCTTCACTATCTTCTAACTCTCTCAGACCTACTCCGAGCTGCAGCTGGCAGCTCGTAGCAGGGCCCTTTCACCCACGCCCTATGCAATAACCAGCATGCTTAAAAACTAGGCTTGACTCCAGAGATCTCTTGTCTCCGTCCGTCACACCTGACCTGTTGTTCCCACACTCCCAGTATTATTCCAGTGACTGCCTGTCACTCCCAGTTTGAGCCAAGTTGCTCCCAGTCACCTCCAGCATGGTTCCAGTCACAGCCAGCACTTTTTAAATCATTCCCAATCTGGTTCCAGTAGGATCCCAGTATGAGCCCAGCATGGGCACAGCTGCTCCCATTAACCCCCAGTGTGGTTTCAGTCTCTCCCAGTGTATCCCAGTTGTTCCCAGCATGTTCCCAGTCACTCCCAGTTGTTCTCAGTTGCTTCCAGCCTGATTCCAGTTGCTCACAGCCACTCCAAGTAACCCTCAGTGCAGTCCCAGATGCTGCCAGTATGATCCAGTATGATCCCAGTCTGCCACAGCATGGGCCCAGCCTCTCCAGCTGTGATCCCAGTAGGATCCCAGCTGCCCCCAGGCACCTTGCAGAGCCCCAGCCATGCTGTTTGCCCCAGCCTGCCCACGCCAGCCTGGGCTGCTCCTGGGCTTTTCTGTGCTCAGCATTGGCCTGGCAAAGTGTTCTGGAGAGAGCCTGGGCAAGGAGCCTGCAGCCCCCAGCCCTGGCCTGAGGCGTCAGCGCTGCCCCAGCATGCCCATGCCTGTCCCTGCTGCAGCCCGGCACTGCCACCCCCAGCACTGTCCCGGCCCCGAGAGCACTCAGGCCCTACAGCAACACCAGGCCAGCAGGCAGCAGGGCGGGCCACGGCAGCAGCACTGGCAACACCAAGGGCTGCTGCTGCTGCTGGGCACAGCTGCTGTGCCAGCACTGATCTGCCCCCAGCTCTGCACACAGACATTGCTGCTGCAGCTGCAGAGAAGGGAACAAAAGGGGCATCTCTGCAGAAAACTTGGCAGGGAGATCCTTGAGTTCCTTTAAAGCCACCAAGAGTGCAGCCCCTCATTGACACAGTCTGTGGCTGCAGGGAGGGTGGAGAGAAGAAGAATGAGAAATGGCACAAACAATGAAATTTATTTGTAAAAAAGATTTTAGAAAAAAAAAAACCCAAAGAAATAGAACGTCTAAATTTACAAACATGAAGTATCAAATATGGCTTTTATTGCGAGTGATTTGCAGAAACTGGCCAGCAGTTTAATGTTTCCTTAACCATCCTGTCATAAGTCTCCACATTGCAGCCCGGAGCTCCTGGTTCCTCAGGCTGTAGATGAGGGGGTCCAGGACTGGAGGTACCACTGAGTACAGAACTGACAGGGCCAGATCCAGGGATGGGGAGGAGATGGAGGGGGGCTTCAGGTAGGCAAATATGCCAGTGCTGATAAACAGGGAGACCACGGCCAGGTGAGGGAGGCAGGTGGAAAAGGCTTTGTGCCGTCCCTGCTCAAAGGGGATCCTCAGCACGACCCTGAAGATCTGCACATAAGAGAAAACAATGAACACGAAACAGCCAGATATCAAACAGGCACTAAGAGCAATGAGCCTCAGTTCGCTGAGATAGGATTTGGAGCAGGACAGTTTGAGGATCTGGGGAACTTCACAGAAGAACTGTCCCAGGGCATTGCCATGGCACAGGGGCAGGGAAAATGTATTGGCTGTGTGCATGAGAGCATTGAGAAAGGCACTGGCCCAGGCAGCTGCTGCCATGTGGGCACAAGCTCTGCTGCCCAGGAGGGTCCCGTAGTGCAGGGGTTTGCAGATGGACACGTAGCGGTCATAGCACATGACGGTCAGGAGGTAGTATTCTGCTGACGTGAAGAACATAAAGAAAAAGAGCTGTGCAGCACATCCTGCATAGGAGGTGGTTGTGGTGTCCCAGAGGGAATTGTGCATGGCTTTGGGGACAGTGGTGCAGATGCAGCCCAGGTCGGTGAGGGCCAGGTTGAGCAGGAAGAAGAACATGGGGCTGTGCAGGAGGTGGCCGCAGGCTACGGCGCTGATGATGAGGCCGTTGCACAGGAGGGCAGCCAGGGAGATGCCCAGGAAGAGGCAGAAGTGCAGGAGCTGCAGCTGCCGCATCTCTGCCAATGGCAGCAGGAGGAAGTGGCTGATGGAGCTGCTGTTGGACATTTGCTGTGCCTGGCCATGGGCACCTGTTAATGGATAAAGGATAGGGACAAGTCAGCAGAGGCTGCTCTGAGCCAAACCTGGGCCATTCCCTGCAGACTGTCCTGCTGTGACTCACCCACCCTTGTTCTTTCTCTGGGAAAAACCTTCCCCCATGTCCCTGCCTGAGCTCCAGTTGTGCTGTCTGAGTGTGCCAGGAGCAGCCAGGCCTGTGCGTGGGGGCTCTCGAGGAGCCATCCCTGCCCTGCTGCCCTGGGTTTGTGGCCATGGGGTAAAGGGACAAGGCTGGATATTCAGGATTTGTCAGGGGAATCACTCCTAATGCAGACAGGCTTGTGTCCATCTGCACTCTCAGGTGTAAAGGACATTGAGAGCAGGAAGGAATTTTTGCCATTATTTTCCTGCCCATACATCATTCCTTGCTTCTCTGAGTTCAGAAATCCCCAGCATTTCTGCTGCACTCACAGTTTGCCACTGAGAGATGTGAGAGGCAAAGGATTCCCTGTGGCTCAGGGAAGGTGAGGGGCTGGATGGGCTTGTTCCCAACTGCCCTGGGGTTGCAGCTTTGGCTGCAATCAGAGAACAATAACACTCCCAGGTCACCCTGGGATAAACCAGACCCTGCCCAGAGCACAGGGATCCCTCAATGTCTCACCCTCCCCAAAGGGCTCTGGGCAAGGTCTCAGCACCCCCTTCTGCCAAGGACACTCCCGGCTCCCTTGCCAAACCCAGCAGCATTTCCTCAGCTCTGGCATCTCTGCACTTCCCCGTGGCACATTCAGGGAACTCCCAGGGGCTCTGGCACAGATTTGCAGCCAGGATGGCAGCTCAGAGCTGGGAAGGACACAGCAAGGAGATCCCTGGCTGTGCCCATGATGGGATCTCAGGGAGGGGGCTCAGCTCATTCCCCTTTCCCATGGACTGCTTTGCCCACAGCCCCACAGGGCCCAGGGAAGCTTGGACACCCCATTGCCATGGCCACAGCTGCCTGGCAGGAATGCCAAGGGCAGTGCCTGACTCAGCTGCTGCAAAGGCCAGAGCCTCCCTGAGAGCACCAGATGACAGGGACAGGATCAGGGCAGTGCAGAAACAAGAGCAGATGTGGTGGTGCTGTGCCTGTGAGGGCAGGGCAGAGACAGCTGGCAGAGAGTCTCTGTAAATGTTGAAACATTACTTTGATGATCCTGGGTGTCCCTTTCAACTCAGAATGTTCTGTGATTCTGTGATTTCAATTCCTGTTCTGCTTCTCTCATCCTCCTCTTGCCTATAATGAAAAGAGAAAAAAACCCTTGTTGTAGTGTTAGAACAGTAAAGTGTGAACCTGACTTTTATTGGAAGCTTCCAGGTGTCCCAGAGGGGATGGGGCATATGCAGCCCCTGATTTCAACATTTTATTAAGGTTGTTTAATTAGGATATTTAACAGGAATATGCAATAAGAGATTCAGTTGTCCCAGTTACAGATGCCTGGGTCAACCCACTGCAGTTGGTCCAAGGGCTTTTTTGCCCCACTTTTTTTTTATGACTGATCACACTCTGGTTAAAAACCAAAATGTTCTTCCTGTATGCCCACTTCCTGATAATAAGACAATACAGTATTTCAGGAATGTATTTAGGTCTGCTAATTTTATTAATGTAATTAGGTCTCTAAAATCTAAGAGAAAGGACAGGAAACTTACTAGAGTTAATTAGGGATTATAAATATATAAGTATGTTTTAGTAGTTGAATAGAGTTATTAAGAATTATAGTTTCATAATTATATAAAAGTAGTTACAGAGCTACAAATATATAAAAAATGTATAAAAAGCAAAAAACTTTTTGTCATCACCCAAAATTTCCCACCCTTCTCCAAGCAGGAAATTGAAAACACTCTCAGGAAAGCTCCTGATCTTTACAGCAATGCCAGGCTTACCTTCTTTTGGCAAGTGTCCTCCGCAGCTGGGCCCAGGCTGGTGTGGAGCTGGGAGCAGCCCTGCCCCACACAGCCCCTCTCAGCAGCAGCAGCAGCAGCAGCAGCAGCTGCCCTGCTCAGGGTGGCTCCTTCCCCCCCACAGCTTCTCCGCAGCGCTGGCAGCAGCTCCCCGGGCCGGCTGAGAGCTGTCCCTGGCAGGCAGCAGAGTCCCTGGGCCAGCACAGCGCCCTGGGCTGCAGGACCCTGCTCTGCACCACAGCCCTGGGCACCCCTGGCTGCTCTACACAAGAGATACTCAGAGAATGTACTCACACAGTCTGTAGACATTGGGATGTTGCAGCTTGAGGAGATCACTGCAGGAGCTGCAGCTGCATTGTCCTGCAGCCAGAGGTTCCTGTTCCAAGGGCTGGCAGTGATTCTCCCCCAGTCCCTTCTCATCTCCTTCCCCGTCCTGAGTGATTGAAGCTCTCTGTGCCTCTGTGCTGTGCCCGGGGTGGCTGCAGGCAGTGCCCCAGCCCTGCTGGGCTTGCAAAAGGCTTGCTCATCAAGACAAATTTGGTTTTAAGCTCCTCTTGCTTGCCAGTAGCTGCCTCAGTGCCAATGGCTCAGCCGAGCTCAGTACAGAAAGAGCACAAGGTCTTTAATGACCCTATCAGGGCTTTGTGCTGAGGCCCTGAACATCAGTCCCTGAGAGGGAGCTGAAGAAACCTCTCCAGAACTCCAAGTCAGAAGCCAACTCCAAAGTTTCTGGAAGTTTTAATGACTTCCACTGAGGGACACGACACAGAAAGTGTCCCCAGGCCCCAGGCAGAGCAGAGAACTGCAGGCAGTGATGACAGGTGGGGACAAAGAGAAGCCAAGTCTTGGTGCCCTGGGCCACAGCAGCCTCTGTGCCACCAAGGACACTGAGGAGACACCTTGTCCTGAGGCCCTGGGGCCTCCTGGCACAGCCCCAGCAAGGCTGGGCACTGTCAGCCCCTTGTCCTGCCCTCAGCATCCCCCTCCCATGCCAGTGGCCTCCAGGATGTGCTGGAAGGAGTCCCTGGGGAAGGAGCCTTGGTCAGGAGTGGCCCTGGGGGGCTCCTTCATGCTGCCAGGGACTGCAGGTTTTTCCAAGGACTTTGGGTTTGGCTTTTGCCTTGGAGTCTCTGAGAGGTTTGTGCAATCCTGGCCTCCAATTCTCTGCTTTAATGAGTCCCTTGAGAGGCTTTGTCAGTAACAACACTCAGTGGGGCTCATTAATACTTCAGGGTACTCAAAGTCTGGGAAAAAAGGGGGGGTTTTGACACTGACTGACAGATTTGTACAATCATGGCCTCTAAAAATCTGCTTTAATGAATCCCTTGAGAATTTTATCCATTAACAATACTCAGAAGGGCTTATTCATGCTTCAAGGTACTCAGGGGTAATTTAAGTATTTCTTTTTGCCACTGAATCTCTGAGAGGTTTTTGTGCAATCCTGGCCTCAAATTCTCTCCTTCAAAGAGTCTATGAGGAGCATGTTGGGGACAGACTTTAGTGGGACCCACGAATACCTTGACACTTTAGGTGTTCCTTCCGACTTTGACTCCTGGAAAGGTTTGTGCAATCTCCTCTCAGGCCCTGCGGTTCCAGGGCTCAGCACCAAATGCACCACGGGGCTCATTAGGATCAAGCAAGTCCTGACAAACCATGGCTGTGCCTTGATTTCTCTCTGGTCTGGTGCAGTTCAATAGGAAGTCTTTTTTCCTAGATACATGGAGAAATATTTCAAAGACTTTTTAGGATGTATTTCTTTTTAAAAGGGTGTATTTTTTTACTTTTCCTATTACACAAAAGGTGATTGCAGGATTTAGTCACTGATATTGACCCAAGGTCTCCCCTCAGGAGGTCTGGCCTGCTCAGAGAAGCTGTGCCTTAAGGTCTGACCCAGTATGAACAACCTTGCTCCACATCCCCCAACCCCTTCCTGTCTTTCCTCACTCACGTGGGAGCTGTTTTGCTCAGAGAACTGGCTGAATTCAGGGAAAGATGGGTTATCTTCCTTTTTTAAGTGGTCAAAAATTTCAGACAATCTTTTCAAGTGTGTGCCAAGCCCAAGGTGCCACCAAGGATGTTCCCCTTCCCCAAGGCAGAACCATGCAAGGAGTGTTTTAGAGACACACAGGAAGTTCTGCAATAAACACAAATCCAGAGTTGGCTGAAGGCAGAATTAGACCAACTGCTGAAGGACAGAAAAGCTTTGAATTCCTTGCAGCTCAAAGCTCCAGCTGGGTTGTTGGGAGGTGTGTGAGTGAGCCAAGAGTGAGGGCAAGGGAAATGCAGAGAGCCCTGGAAGTGCTTCTGTGCAGCCAGGCTGTGGGGAAGGGCACTGCAGGCCTGGCCTGGGCCAGGAGTGAGGCTGGATCATCATCCCAAGCTGCCCTGGGCCATTGCAAGGGGCTGTGGCCATGGACACTGCACTGAGCCCACTGTGGCAGTGCCTTGCTCAGGGCTGGTGTCAGTGCCCAGAGGCAGAGGGGATCCCTTGCTGGGGGCTTGTGCCATGGCCACCTGCCCTGTGCTGCACTGGCTGCTCAGGCCCCACGGAACCAGCAGCAAACGCCACTGCCAGGGCCAAAGGCCAGCTCAGGCAGACAGAAAGGGGCAGGGCTGGGCACTGTTTCCATGGCAGCCCTCACTGGGACACCACCCCTGGGTCACCTGGCATGGCAATTGCCATGGAAACCCGGCTCATGGGAAATGCAAGGGTGGACAAAGGTTTTAGTAGGGCCTGTC
The DNA here is from genome assembly GCA_021534815.1 of Acrocephalus arundinaceus. Classification (NCBI taxonomy): domain Eukaryota; kingdom Metazoa; phylum Chordata; class Aves; order Passeriformes; family Sylviidae; genus Acrocephalus; species Acrocephalus arundinaceus. The sequence goes on along the minus strand of JAJEOU010001787.1, from coordinate 10,755 downwards.
CCAATAGGACAGAGGGTGATGGTTTGGAACTAAAGGAGGGGAGGTTCAGACAAGGAGAAATAATGAGGAAATTTTTAATGGTGACGTTGGTGATCCAGCAGGACAGGTTCCCAGGGAGGTGGTCAATGCCCCATCCCTGGAAACATTCCAGTCCATCTGGGACAGGGCTCTGAACAACCTGAGCTGCTCAAAGATGTCCCTGTTCATGGCGAGAGTTTTGGATGAGATGAGCCCTGCAGAGCTCTTCCCATGCAAACCATTCCAGGAGTGCATGGGGAGAAGGGGCTGCTCCCTGGACTCCATGCACTGCCTTGACTCCTCCTTGTCTCTGCTGGAGCCCACATGCAGCAGGCAAAGGCAGCCCCTTCTGTGGCCTTTGCTGGCCCTGCCTTCCCCAGGGGCTGACAGAGCCAGGCTGGCCCAGGTGACCTTGAGGCTTTGCAGGGCTCAGGCGCAGCGGCTGTGCCAGGCTCAGGGCTGAGGTCACACTCTGTGGGCTGGGGCAGAGCCCAGGCAGAAAGGAGCCCTGAAGCAGCAGCAGCAGCTCTGCAGTGCTGGCCACCAGGCCAGGCTGCCAAGGGAGGCTTGTGGCCATGTCCTGGGAGCAGCTGCTGCTGCCAAGGTGCCTTTGGTGCCTCAGGCTCTCCCTGGCACAGCTGCCAGCACGGCACTCTGCACTTGTGCCTGAGGCCTTCACTGTCTTGGGGCTGGCCTGGAGCTTTTCCTGCAGCAGGATCTGCCCTGGTCCTGGCACAGGAAAGGCAGTTCCTGCTGGAGCAGGAGGCTCTGCCAGGAATGGGCTGAAACAACTCCAACAAGGCCTGTTTTGCTTGAGAATTGCTTCCTAGAGCACTGTATTCTTTTAATTGTGTATTTCCTATACTTTGAAGTAAATAACTTTTTTAATTTACTCAGTAGTGTAATTAGGTCTTTCTGTCTAATCATTATCAGAATCAGTCATTGCTGTTTTTATAAGAACATATCTGGTATTTCATTGTTAATCCTGTGGGACAAATTGCATTACAGTTCAATTCCACTTGTTCAACCTTTTACACATAAACCTTTGACAAAATCTGGGTCAAGGATTGGATCCATCTACACCCACTCTCCTGTTTTAGATGGAATTTGTAAATTCTAGGTGTCTGGGAGGAATTTGAGGATCATGGTGGGTTTTGGGTGTCATTTCTCCACCTCATGACTCAGCAGGAGTTTCTCCAATGAAGAAATCAAGCTTTTGCCTGAAGCTCCCACTCTGCCACTGACAGGAACCCCTGGGAGTGTCTGGGACATCCCGACTCCTTGGCAGCCTGGGGACTCCTGGGATGTCACCGTGGAGCCCCCGTGAGTGCCTGTGACAGATGGGTGCCTTTGCAGCCCAAGGTGCCCTGGGATGTCCCCATGGAATGGCTGTGACTGCCTCTGAGCACAGGGCTCTTTAGCATGCCCAGAAAGCCCTGGGAGGTCTCCAGGATCCTCGAGTCCAACTCCTGGCCCTGCACAGGACACCCCAACAATGCCAGCCTGGGCCTGGCAGCGCTGTCCAAACGCTGCTGGAGCTCCCAGAGCCCTGGAGCTGGGACCCTTCCCTGGGAGCCTGTTCAGTACCCCAGCAGCCTCTGGGGGAAAAACCTTTTCCTCAGATCCAACCCAAACCAGCCCCGACTCAGCTCCAGCCCTTCCCTCCAGTCCTGTCCCTGGGCACCAGAGGGAAGAGGTTCCCACAGCCCCAGCCAGGGACCCGCTCCCAAGGCTGTTCCAGGGCAGCCAGGGCTGGCACCAGCTGGGATGCTCAGTTTCCATGGGCCGGGGTTTGGGAATGGGATTCCCCAATTTTGTGCTCCCACAAAAACCGTGTCACTGCTCGCTGCCCTCCAGCCTCCCACTCAAAGTTCAAAAGGCAAAGATCCCAGGCTGGGATAAGAACAATTTAATGGGAAGAGAAACAAGGAACAAAAAGGAACAGAAACAATATCGATAACAAACTGGATAAAACTAACAATATAAAGGGTAAACTACAAAAACATCAACTGGCTCGTCCCATCCTGCCTGGAAAGGACACCCTTCACCTTGGGGGAGAGATAGAGTCCCTTTCCTAGCCCTGGCAATGACCTGAGATGGGATCAAATACAATGATGGGGCCATGGCCAGATGCTCACGTTTTTAAATCCCATCTCACATCATTGCCAGGGGCAGGGAAAGGGACAGGTGTCCTCCCACAATGAATCACAGGGAACTGTGGGTCACTAGCGCTCTTCCCAGTGTGCATCTTCTGATGGGGGATGAGGTTGGAGATGCACATGAAGCCCTTTCCAGAGTTGGGGAACTCGCAGGGCTTCCCTTACTGGTGACTCCGTTGGTGTCGAGTCAAGGCAGAGCTGTGGGTGAAGCTCTTCCTACACTGGGGACACTCGTAGGGCCTCTCCCCAGTGTGGATGCGCCGGTGCCTGATGAGGGTGGAGTTGCGCCTGAAGCCCTTCCCGCAGTCAGGGCAGCGGAAGGGCCTCTCCTCTGTGTGAATGCGCTCGTGAATGAGGAGATCTGAGCTGGTCTGAAACCCCTTCCCACACTGGGGACATCCATAGGGCCTCTCTCCAGTGTGGATCATTTGGTGGATAATCATTTTGGACCTCCTGTTGAAGCCCTTCCCGCATTCCCCACATTTGTACGGCCTTTCCTCAGCGTGGATGTTCTGGTGGCGGATCAAGTGGGAGCGCCGGCTGAAGCTCTTCCCACATTCCCCACACTCATATGGCCTCTCCCCAGTGTGGGTCCTCTGATGGACAGTCAGGTTGGAGCTTTTGCTGAAACTCATCCCACATTCCCCACACTCATAGGGTCTCTCCCCTGTGTGGGTCCTGAGGTGGCAGATCAGGTCCGAGCTGTCTCTGCAGCCCTGCCCACATTCCCCACACACGTAGGGCCATTCCCCAGTGTGGATCCTCTTGTGGCGGATCAGGATGGAGTTGTTGCTAAAGCTCTTCCCACACTGCAAGCACTCATAGGACTGCTCCCTGTCCTGAAGCTGCTCATGGGCCACCAGGTCTGAGCTCTGCCTCGATCTCTGGCCACGTTCCTGGCCCAGGGTGGGTCCTACCTCCTCAGAGAAGCCTGGGATGGGTTTGGAGCCCCTCCTTCTCCTGTGAGATCTCTGGGGCTTTTCCTCCCCATTGGAGTCCTGTTCCAGGGAGCCACTCAAAACAGCCTCTTCCATGAAGTTCTTCTGTGGGGATTTGCCCTCCGTGATCTCCATGCTCAGCTCCTTGTCTGGGGGAGAAAGAACAAAGAGGTGATGGAATTTCCTCTGTGCAAGAGGGAAGGGGAAGGAGATCCCCCCAGTGAATCCCTGTAGGAACCGTGCTGGCAGCGGGTTACTCCTGCAGCCAGGGGCCATGCTGGGCTCGGATATGGGGCAGGAGAGAGGGGGAAAGGGGCAGTGATTTTCTCCTCACCTGCCTGGCTTTCCCAGGGTCTCTTCCTCTTCCTCACAGCTTCTAGCTCCATCTGGCCAAGGTTTGGGAATGGAAAATCCTGGTTTGGGGAAAACCAGCAGATGAGCACATTGAGTTTGAAGGTCTGCCTGACCAAGTCCATCTCTAAAAGTCACCTGGAATCTGGGGTCCATATAAACCTCCCAAACACCAATATTCTGCCCTGAAAATGCCTCCAAGGATTTCCCCATCCCTGGTCTCTCCCATTTGGTTTTCAGGGGTCCCCACTGTCCCAGCTGCTGGGGGTCACCTTGCATTGAGAGCCACCCATCAACTCAGTCCCTGCCCTCCCCAGGCTGCTGGGAGTCCCAGAAATACAAAAAGTTCCCCCCTTTTCAATCTCCCCACTTAGGGATGCTGGGGGATTTTGGTATCTCTGAGATCCCTTCTCCCCTTTATTCTCTGCTTTGGGGTGCAGGGGGTCCAAGGATTCCCCCTTGCCCTTCTCCAGGCTTTTAAGGGTCCCACGAATCACGGCACTCCCCCCTCACTGGGCTCCTCACTTTGGGGTCCTGGGGGACACAGGGCTCTGCTCCTCCAGGCATCCTCTGTGGGCAGCTGCCACTGGGACCCCTCAATGTCCTGCCAAGGGGCATTTACCACGCAACTTTGCAGTTCTTCATTCTCCAAAAATCCCCCCCAAAGAAAACCCCAACTCAGGGACATCCCAGAGTATCTGGGTCAAGCTCCCTTTCTTGGTTTGGAAAGACAGGTGTCTGCTGAGGAAGGCAGGAGCCTCCCTTGAAATGGAAAACATAAACCCATTCCTATAATTTTGAAAAAGGCGGGCTCTCATTGCAAAGATATGGGAATAACATTTCTTTAGTAAGAAAATTAAACTAAAAATGCAGTAGTAAAAAAAGGAAACACTCACAGAGTCAGAATACAACCTGACACCCAATTAGGCAGGGTCTTGGTAGCAGTCCAATCAAATCGTGGCTGCAGTCCTCCTGGAGTCACAGATGAGGTTTTGTTGAAGCAATGATCCTGTAGAAGGGTGTAGTTTTCCTCTGAAGGTCCAGTGGTGGTGTAAATGGGTCTGGTGTTCCTCTGGGAATCCAGTGGAAACAGGCTGCTTCTGGTGTGTTAAATCTCAGGTTATATCCCAGTAGGAATGCTTGGCTCCGCCCCCTGGGTGGAGCATCTCACAATGGGATGATGGAATTTGATCAGTGATGCAGTGAGACTCAATGGCCCATTAAGATAAGATATCTCCCTGGAGGGAGTGTGGGTGGTGGAAGAGATAAAGAACACTGCCCCAGCTGGTTTGAACAGCTGGCCCATTAACAGAAGATATCCCCCAGAGTTATGAGAAATGGGTCATGGAACAGTTCTTACTTGGGATCTCCTGTTGGTTTTGTTTTCAAACTGGCACACTGGGGAGAAGTGGGACCATGCTGGGAACTGCTGTGAGCAGGTTGGAGTGACTGGTCTACACTGTGAGCAACTGGGCATGACTGGGACCGTGCTGGGAGAGACTGGGATCATACTGGGAGTGACTGGGACCATAGGAGGGGCAACAGGGAGCAAGTGGATGAAAGTGGGAGGAACCTGGACCATGCTGGGGGCAAACTGCATCATAATGGGGAAGGACTGGCAGTGACTGGGCTCATAATGGGAGTGTCGAGGAAACTGGAACCACATGGGGGGGCAACTGGGCTGATACTGGGAGCAGCCACTTCTGTCACTGGGACTCCCAAACCCTTTTCCTGGCCACCCCACCTCTCCCAGGCCCACCATTTTCTTTGGCCCTGGGAGTCCTGGACTCCTATTCCTGCCTTTCCAAGCTCCCAGCCCCTCCTTCCCATATCACTGATGACACTTGGGACCCCTATTCCCAGCCATCCTGGGTTTTTCCACATTTTGATGGGAATGGGGACACCGGGGAACCTTGGAGCTCCCTTTCCTTACTAAATGAACCCTTTTAAGCCCACCTATCCCACATCTACCCACCCCTACCATCCCCTTTTCTTAATCCTGGAACCCCCAAACCCCCTTCCCTGCTCTCCCAGCTCTCCCTGTTCCCCCTTTCCTTCACTCGTGACCCCCCAGACCCCAAATCTCCGTGTCCCCCCAGTTCTCCTCTCCCTGCGGTCCCTGCTCGTGGTGCTGTCGGAGCCCGGCCCGGGGTTCCCCCAGTTCCTGTCCATGGGGTCCCTGGATGGGATCCCCTTCCAGCGCCGCCACAGCCAGCGGGGCCGGGCGGAGCCGCAGGCCCCGGGGATGGCGGCCGGAGCCGAGCCGGGATATTGGGATGGCCGGAGCTGGCACAAGGAGCGGCACCGGCACGGGGCCAGCAGGGAGCTGCAGATGCTGCAGGAGCGGCACAGCCAGAGCGGGGCTCAGGGCGGGGAGCCGGGGCTGGGGGATCTGTGGGGCTGCCATGGCACCTGTGGGACTGCAGTGGGGATCCATGGGGCTGGGCTGGGATCTGGGGCGCTGGGATGTGCATCCATGCGGATCCAAGGGGCTGGGATGAGGCTCTGTGGGTCTCTATCAGACTCTGGGGCTCTGCAAGGCTGGAATGGGGCTCCGTGGGGCTGGGACACAATTCTGTGGGTCTTCATGGGTCCAATCCCTCCCCAGGTCTCCACACCTGCAGGAGGTTTCTGGCTGTGACCTCCTGTCCCACGGGACTGTCCGTGGATCCAATCGGCTCGGCTCCAATGTGCGGGAATTCCTCTCCTTCCAGCCAGGATCCGGGTGATTTGTGGTCACCATTCCGATGAGAATTCTGTAGCTGGATCTCACTGCCATCCCATTCCCATGGAATTTTACTGCCACGGAAGCTCCAATCCGGTTCTTCCCCCAAACCCATCCTGGGGGTCGCCCTGTTCGTTGCCCTCCCCACCCCTCACAAGACTCCTGCGGGGTTCCCCATGACCCACCCAACCCCTCCAAATTCTTTCTGAGTCCTCCCTCATACCCACACGGGGATTCCTGGGAGTACCCCCATGTCCCCTCCCTCAGGGCCCCCCCGAAAAGTCTGTGCCCCTCCCCCGTTTGTGTCCCCCTGTGATGGTGGGGGTGGGGCCGAGTGTTGGTGCCCCCTTGCCTGCAGCAGATGCAGCAGTGAGGGGAGTTCAGGGGGTCCCTGAGTATTTGGTGTCCCCTGGGATTTGGGGTGACCCCCTGGGCCCCCCAGGATCTCCCTGAACACGCTGACACTGCCCGTGCACAGTGAGAAGGTGAGAAGCTTCAGACCTGGAACGGGGTCCCCGGCTCTTTCACCATCATGGCCCAGGAACCCCCAAAACCTCCCAGGAACCCCCAAACACCGCCAAACACCCCAACCTTCCTGGGACCAAAAAACAGCCCTGGACCCTCCAAAAACTCTCCAAGACTGAAAAAAACTCCATACAGAATCTTCAAACCTTCTCAGGACATCAGGACATGAAAATTCCCACAGGTCCTCCCAACACCCCCCAGGCCCCTTGAGCAGGTTCATACCTGGCATAGGGTCCCCATTTCCATCACCAGCAGGTACCCATAAACAGCCCTGGGTTTTTGTGTACCTGCTGGTGATGGAAATAGGGACCTAATGGGGGGTACCTAATCCCCCACTTTAGGACCCCTGAAAAACCCCCTTGGGAACTTCCAAAAATGCACTGTGACCCCAAAAATCCTTGGGATCTGCAAAATCCCCCCCAGGATCCCCTCACACATATTCAGACCCAGCATGGTGTCCACATCACCATCATCAGCATCACCAGGTACCCCTGAACCCTTCTGGGACCTACAAACCCTTCTTGCAACCCCTAAACCCTCCCAGGACCCCCAAAACCAACCTTGGACCCCCAAATACCCAAGGGCTCTGTGACAGGGAATAAAGGGGTGTGGGGTTGGCCTTTTAAGGGCAGTTATAGCAGGACCCAACAAGAGCGGGGGCTCTTAAAGCAGCTGTCTTGGTTTTGAAAGACAGTTGTCTGCCAGGGAGAGCCAGAGCTTCCCTTGGAACAGAGAATGTCACTCCTCTTCCCTCCAAATTATTATAATTTTGCAATTAGGGGCTTTCAGGCAAAGATATGGGAATAGGAGTAACAGTTCTTTAATAGGAATAAAACAACAACAACAACAAAACCACTAAAATACAAATGCAGCAGTACAAAGACAAGCAAGAAAGGAAAGCAGAAATCCTGGAAAACAATCCTGACAGAGTCAGGGATACGACCTGACACTGTTGGTAAGGGTGTTGGAAGCACTCATGTCCTTGATGAGCCTTAATGGCCCATTAGCAGAAGATATCTCCCTGGAGGATGGACAGGAGGTGAAGGAGATAAGAAAAACTACCACACCTGGCTTTAACAGCTGGCCCATTATCAGAAGGCATCTGCCCCCCTCCCCGCTGGAGTAACAAGAGATAAAGAAATATCTGCTTTTACAACAGATGAAATTGAATATACAAACCTCTTGGCTACCCAACCCAAGACAGTTGTGGAAGAGATAAAGGATCTGCACAACCTGGTTTTAACAGCTGGCCCATTAACAGAAGATATTCCCCCAGAGTTATGAGAAATGGGTCATGGAACAGTTCTTACTTGGGATCTCCTGTTAGTTTTGTTTTCAAACTGGCACACTGGGGAGAAGTGGGACCATGCTGGGAACTGCTGTGAGCAGGTTGGAGTGACTGGTCTACACTGTGGGCAACTGGGCACTGCAAAAATCGGAGCCAGGAGAGAGAAAGGTTCAGAAACAGCAGCGAAAAATCCTTTGCTCAGCTGGTCTTTCTTCCCTCTCTCTACCCTTTGGTCTCAAAGAGGTAGGAACAGCCAGCCTGGGCTTGGAGCAGCTTCCAGAGGGGGAAGGAGGCCCGGGGGCATCTCCCTCGGCCCTGCGGCAGCGTGGGGCAGCCCCAGGGTTGGCTGGGTGTTACCAGCGCAGCTTCTCCTTTGCGGGCAGCCGGGGGAAGAAAGGAGCTCAGCCGGCCTGGCACCGCTCCGAGGCGAGGCAGCGGCTCCCGGAGACCCGGCCTGGCCCGGCCTGGCCCCATCCCCGCCGGGAGGGAGCCAGGACAGGCCTCTTCCCTCTGTCGAGGCGGAGGGCCAAGAGGGCGGTCCCCCCCAAGTCTCTGCTTTTTATATGGGAATTTCCAAAAGTCGCATCAGTTCTCTCTGTGGCCAGACTGCAGGCCAATAGCTGAGAACAAGTCCCTGATAGGCATCTGCGCCCTCTAAAGCAAGTCCAAAGTCCTGACAGGGCAGTATTCTATTTTCTTCTTTAACAAAATAAAAATATTGTTAACCCATAACAACCCTCTAAACTCGACACCCAGGGTTGGGTTTAGAATCTCCCAGGGCTGAATTCCCCAGGATTGGAGGCCAAAGGGTTGTGTTTAGGGGCCCCCAGGCTTGTGTTTAGAATACCCCAGGGTTGGGGTTGGTCTTAGACTGAAAAGAGCAGGGATAAACAACTTGGCAGATGATGAAGGAGCAGACAATGCTAAGGTAAGAGGAGAGTGGCTGAGGATAAGAAGAGAATTAGGAGGAGCATCTCTTGTTTGGAAGAAGGGAGCCAGTTCCCCGCAGTTGGGAAATTGGGGAAGAAAATTGGGAGGAAAGATGTAGAAAGTGTAAAGTTAGGTTTGCGTGGAAGAAAGAGAAAAGAGAAAGGAGAGAGAGGAGTAGACAGGGGAGACAATGGGATCATGGACAGATAGAAGTCCAGAGGATAATGGAGATGGATTGTTAAATTTTTATCCTGAAACTTTTGATTTTATCCCTAAAGAGGGAAAATCGTCAAAAAGATCTGTGATCATTCATGGGGTGAATGTAAAGTATGTTTAAGTGCACTTTAGCAGAGGTGGGGGATAGGTTTGAAATGCACAAATTCCACTTTGTTCCTAATTTTGAGTGTAGTTTACTGGGAAGGGATTTGATGGCTGAAGTGGGAATACAAATTAATAGCAGTGAGAAATGACACAGGAAATATGAAGAGAATTTACCCTACCCTTGAGAATTCAGATGTTGCATTTAGAATTAGAATTAGATTTTGATATAGAATTTGAATTAGATTTGCTTTTTTGGGGGGAGCAGGAAAAGGTGGCTGATGAAGCGCTTTTTTTCTGTGGAGCTTCTTAATTTCCTTGCTAAAATGGGCACTTGGAGTGTCTAAAAAGAAGATGCAGATGGTAGAGAAAAAGGTGAAATTTTTGGGAATATCTGGGGAAATGTCTGGGATACATTTTGACTGGAGGGTTATGGAGCATCGATCCAGAAAGAATACAAGGAATTTCACAAGTACCATTACCCGAGACCAAAAAAAGACATATTTAGGGCAGTTTTTGGGGTTGGGGAATATTGCAGAGCATAGATTAAGGATTTTTCTGTTTTTACACCTTTATGTGACTTTTTAACCCAAGACAATCTTAACCTGTCAAGATGATTTTTGCCTTTTGTTTTATATACTTTTCAAGTATTCTCAGTACTCCTAGCATGTATACTTGTAATTCCTTAAAGATGATTATTTAGCACAGTCCTGGTGTTCTGTTAGGCCAGGAGACTTGTTAGAAGTAATTGTGTAGTTCTTGACTTTGGCTGATATATATTGGCTTTTGCAAATCATTTGGATACAGTACAGTTTGTAATCTCTTTTGAACTGCTTTTGATATAGTATAATTTGTTGGCCTTTTATGGTTAATACCCTGATCCCTGGGGAGATTCCATATTTTAGTGTGAAAAATATTCTATTTAAATTATGTATTTACTAATAAATATTTTTATTATTTATGTATATTGTGTTATATAAAAATAATAGTTTAGGCTTTTGCAAAATATTAAAATAAAGTATATTTTAAATTTTTATTATGAAATAGACTATATTAATATTAAAATGTGCTGTGTATTATAACATTAACTTTTGCAAAAGTGAGTGTGGTTGTGAAATAAGAACGAATGCCTTTATTTCTCTAACTGACTGACAGAGTGAAATAGCTAATGTTGATTGAAAGTAAAAATGGCTAAAACATCTGGGTGATAACTTTGAAAAGAACTGGGTAAATAACACTGAAAGAGCCAGGAGGAATCCACCACCGACCCTTTGGCAATCAATAACTGTCAAACCATAGACCAGGAGGCCTTTTGAAGAAATAAAATTCAAAGTCTCCAAATGACATCTGCATTGTGGCATTACGCTAAAGAAAATGAGGTTGGGGGTTTGAACTAAGATAAAGAAATTTCTGAAAAATGTGAACTCAAATGAATTTTTAAATATGTAATCTTCATGAATATGCATTTTGACCAATTGTCTTGGGTTGCAATGCAAGATGTAA
>JAJEOU010001973.1:0-22315 GCA_021534815.1 Acrocephalus arundinaceus | reverse complement strand
AAATATAGTGAAAAATAGTGAAAAATAGTGAAAAATAGTGAGCAAGTCAAAAAAATCACCAAAAGTGAAAAAAGAGACCAAAAATGACCAAAAGTGAAAAACTGACCCAAAAGTGACTTTTTTCACTCTCTGGTCATTTTTGGTCACTTTTTCACTATTTTCACCATTTTTCACTATTTTTCACCATTTTTCACTTTTTGCTCACTATTGGTCACTTTTTCACTATTTTGAGTTTTCGGTCATTTTTGGTGTCATTTTTCACTTTTGGTCATTTTCTGACTTGCTCACTATTTTTCACTATTTTTCACTATTTTTCACTATTGCTCACTATTGCTCACTATTGCTCACTATTGCTCACTTTTTCACTTTTTTCCCAAAAACGCCTCGGACCCCCCCCCCCCCCCCAATTACCCCAAAACCGGAGCCAAAATGGCCTAAAAATGACAAAAAAAAATTACACCCCAAAACACCCCAAAAATCACCCCAAAGTCACCCCCAAACCAGCCCAAAACACCCCCAAAATTACCCTAAAATCACCTCAAAACCGGCCTAAAAATACCCCCCCAAAAACTCAGAATCACCCCAAAAATCACCCCAAAACTGGCCCAGAAACTCCCCAAAAATCACCTCAAAACGCCCCAAAAATACCACAAAAATCTCACCCAAAATCACCTCAAAACGGCTTAAAAACATCCCCAAAACACCCCCAAAACATCCCCAAAATGGCCAAAAAATCACCCCCAAAAACACCCTAAAAATCACCCCCAAACTGGCCCCAAAAAACCTCCAAACCAGTCCCAAATCACCCCAAAAATCACCCTGAACCCAGCCCAAAAATGGCCCCAAAACACCCCAAAACCAGTCCAAAAATAGGACCCACAAAACACCCCAAAATCACCCAAAAAAACCCCCCAAACCCGCCCAAAAATCACCCCAAAAATCACCTGAAAACCGGCCCCAAAAAGACCGCAAAAATCACCCCAAAACCCAGCCCAGAAATAGCCCCAAAAGTCACCCAAATCACCCCAAAACCAGCCCCAAAATGGCCCCCAAATCACCCCAAAAAAGCTGAAAAATGGACCCCAAATTACCCCAAAAGCACCCCAAAAATTACCAATATCACCTCAAAAAATCACCCGAAACCACCCCAAAAATCACCCCCAAATCTGCCTAAAAATCACCTTAAAAGCAGCCCAAAAATGGCTCAAAAATCACCCCAAAAACACCCCAGAAATCACCCCCAAATCACCCCAAAATCACCCCAAAACCTGCCCAAAAATCACCCAAAATCACCTCAAAATCACCCTGAAGCTGCCCCAGAAACACCCCAAAAATCACCGTGAACCCAGCCCCAAAACTGCCCCAAAACCACCCCCAAAATCACCCCAAAACAGCCCAAAAATCACCCCAAAACCAGCCCAAAAATCACCCCAAAACACCCCCAAAATCACCCCAAAACCGCCCCAAAAATTCCGCCTAAAATCACCTCAAAGCTGTCCCAAAAATCACCCAAAACACCCCAAAAATCACCCAAAACTGCCCCAAACTGGCCCCAAAATAACCCCAAAAATGACCTAAACCACCCCAAAAATCACCTCAAAACTGCCCCAAACATGGCCCCAAAATAACCCCAAAAATCACCCAAACCCAGCTCCAAAACGGACCAGAAATAAACCCCAAAACAGCCCAAAATCACCCCAAAAATCACCCCAAACCCAGCCCAAAAATGGCCCCAAAACTGCCCCAAACCAGCCCAAAACCGACCTAAAAATCACCCAAAAATGGCCCAAAAATCACCCTGAACCCCGCCCCAAAATGGCCCAAAAATCACCTCAAAACCGGCCCAAAAATGATCCCCAAAACACCCCCAAAATCACCCCAAAACCGCCCTAAAAATCACCCCAAAAATCACCTCAAACCCAGCCCCAAAACCCCCCAAACGGACCCAAAATTACCCCAAATCACCCCAAAAATAAACCGAAAAATTACTCTGAACCCAGTCCAAGACATCCCCAAAACCGCCCTAAAAATCATCCCAAAACACCCCAAAAATCACCCCAAAAATCACCTCAAAACCGACCCGAAAATGCCCCCCAAAAACCCCTAAAATCACCCCAAAAATCTCCCCAAAACCCAACCCAAAAATTCCTAAAATTGGGGGGAAAAAATTCCAAAAATTGGGGAAAAAAAAATCCTAAAATTGGGGAAAAGGACCCAAAATTGGGGGAAAAAAAATTCCAAAAATTGTGGAAAAGGACCCAAAATTGGGGGAAAATCCCGAAATGGCGCCCGCGGCCCCTCCCCCGCCCCCGCCCCTCCCCCACCCCAATGACGACACCACCAAAATTTTTAAATTTTTTTCTTTTTTTTTTTTTCATTTTTCTTTCAAAATTCCCCCCAAATGGGGGTGGGGGAGGGGCGGGGCTCAGTCCGGGGGTGGGGAGGGGCGGGCGGCGGCTCGGGGGGGCGGGGGGGTGGGGGAGGGGTCGGCCAGGGCGGGGCGGCTCCCGGAGCGACCTGGGGGGGAGAAATTAAAAATTAAAATTAAAATTAAAATTAAAATTTAAAAAAAGAAAATAAAAAAATTGTCCTCCCCAGTCCGCCTGCACTTCGTTATTTTGATTGTCTGTGGGGGCCTTGTCGATTTGCCTACGTTTTGTATCCCCTGGCCTTTTGGATTCTCTTGGCCGGAACCCACTTGCCCTAACTTTGGAAATTTTTGGAATAATTTGTGATTTGTGTTATATTTTGGGGTTATTATTGGGTAGTTATGACGGGAATTATCGGGATGAGACAATTTTGGAAAATTTGGGGGATTAATTTTGAGAGGAACGGCAGGGTAATGTTTTTTTTTTGTTGGTAAAATTTTGGTTGGTGGGGAATTTTGGGGTAATGGAAATCTTGGGTATAATTTTTTTGGGAATTCGGGTGGGGGGGGAGGGACAATTTTTTTTATTTCTTTTTTTAAAATTTTAATTTTTAAAATTTTAATTTTAATTTTATTCTCAGTCCCGGGAGCGCCGGCGTTGGGTCGCGAGCGCGGCGTCTTCCCACAAAATTTTACCTCAACCAGTTTGGACGCCCGAAATTTTTTCTATCCCCCAAACATTCCCAAATTTTACTTTGGGCGGGGATTTGACACCGACAACTATCGAAAAACCAAAAGAAAAAATTTTAAAAATTTTGGGTTGGGTCTCATTGGGGTGGGGAAGGCGGGGGAGGCTCAAAATGGTGGGCATTTCGGGATTTTTTCTCCATCATTTGGCGATATATTTTCCCATTCCCGCCAAACATACATATTTTTTGGTGATATTTCTTCTTCAAATTCCCTACAACCTCTCTAACAAACTTTTGGGTCATTATATTCCCTTCAACTCTCCTATTAATATTATTTATTTCCAAAATGTCCACAATTCTCTCTCAATTTTCTGGAAATTTCAAAATTTTTTCCCCCTCCATTGTTACGTGAAATTTTTGGGTTGGGTTTTGGGGAGAATTCGTTTGGGGTGATTTTAGGGGTTTTTTGGGGGGCATTTTCCCGGGTCGGTTTTGGAGGTCGCATTTTACATTGGGGTGATTTTTCGAAAATTTGTGGTACGTTTGGAAATTTCCGAACTGATAATTTTAGGGTGCAGAGATTTTTGTATGTCTTGAGAAATTTTACTGTACTCTCGTAATAGTTTCCCCAAATTTCTTCAAATTTTACCCAAAATTCCCCAGTTTTACCCCAAAATTCCCCAAAGTTTTACCCGAATTCCCCAAAGTTTTACCCCAAATTCCCCAAAGTTTTACCCCAAAATTCCCCAAAGTTTTACCCAAAATTCCCCATTTTCCCTGAATTTTACCCAAAGTTTTCCCCAAATTTCCCCAAAATTTTCCCCAAATTCGCTGAATTTTACCAAAATTTTCCTCCAAATTTCCCCAAAATTCCTTCAAATTCTCCCCCAAATCCCAAATTCCCAAATTTTCCCCCAAATTTTCCTGAATTTTTTCCCCAAATTCCCCCCAAATTTACCAAAGAATTTCCCCAAATTATACCCAAAATTCCCCCCAAATTTTACCCGAAAGTTTACCCGAATTTTACCCCTAAGATCCCATAATTTCCTCCCAAATTTAATTCATTTAATTTAATTCAATTAATTTAGAATTTAAAATTAATAATTTAAATTTAACTCTTTCCTCACCCAGGGCCTGTTGGAGGCCACCACGGGGTCTGAGGCAGAGGGTGACCCCAAACCCCCCAAAATTTCACTGAAAATCCCCCAAATTCACCCCAAATCCCCAAAATTTCAAGTTCAATTAAATTAAATTTAATTTAACCCTTTCCTCACCCCAAGATCTGTTGGAGGCCACCACGGGTCTGAGCAGGGTGAACCCAAACCCCCCAAATTTCACCCAAATTTCCCCCAAATTCCCCAAATTTCACCAAACCCCCCAAAATTTCAACCAAAAATTAAAATTTAATTAATTACACCCTTTCCCTCACCCTCTAGCTCCTGTTGGAGGTGCACCACGTAGGCTGAGAGGGTGACCCAGAACCTCCCCAAATTTCACCCAAATTAAGTTAACCCTGTTCCTCACCCCAAGGCTGTGGAGGCCACCACGGGGCTAGCAGGGTGACCCCAAACCCCCCAAAAATTAAATTTAATTAAATTTAACCCTTTCCTCACCCCAAGATCTGGTGTGGAAGCACCAATCGTGGGCCGAAGCAGGGTTGACCAAAACCCCCAAATTCACGCCCAAATTTTAAATTTAACCCTTTCCTCACCCCAAGATCTGTTAGAAGTAGCGCCACAGTAGCCGAGCAGGGTGACGGTCTCCAAACGGCCCCAAATTTTAAGTTTTAACGCTTTCCTCACCCAAGATCTGTTGGTTAAGCCACCACGTAAGCTGAGTTTCAAGGGTGACCGCAAACCTCGCAAAAAGTTAAATTTTAATTAAAATTTAACCCTTTCCTTCACCCCAGGGCCTGTTGGAGGCCACCACGTAGCTGAGCAGTGTGACGTCGCTGGGCCCCCCCGACTCGAGGGGGATGGGGTGCACCCGGAAGTGCTCCAGCATGTCAAAGATGCTCTGGAACCAGAGGTGCTGCACGCGGCACTGCGCGGCCTCGTTCAGGGACAGGCGGAGGTGCTGGGGGTTAAAAATGATCAAAATTGGGGATTCTGACCCAAAATTGGGGATTCTGACCCAAAATCTGAGAGATTGACCCAAAAAATGGGGATTCTGACCAAAATTGGGGCTCTGGAACCAGAGGTGCTGCACGCGGCACTGCGCGGCCTCGTTCAGGGACAGACGGAGGTGCTGGGGGTTAAAATAACCAAAATTGGGGATTCTGACCCAAAATTGGGGATTCTGACCAAAATTTTCGGGATCTTTGACCCAAAGGTGGTGGGGATTCTGACCCGCTCACTATTGCTCACTATTGCTCACTTTTTCACTTTTTTCCCAAAAACGACTCGGACCCCCCCCCACCCCAAATCACCCCAAAACCGGAGCCAAAATGGCCCAAAAATGACAAAAAAAAAATTATCCCAAAACACCCCCAAAAATGGGCCAGAAACACCCAAAAAAACCCTCAAAACATCCCAAAAATACCACAAAAATCACACCCAAAATCACCTCAAAACTGGCTCAAAAAAACCCCAAAAATCACCCCAAACCACCCCAAAAAAAATCACCCCGAAACTGGCCCAAAAAAACCTCAAAACCAGCCCCAAATCACTCCAAAAATTACCCTGAAACCAGCCCAAAAATGGCCCCGAAACACCCCAAAAACGGCCCCCAAATGGCTCAAAAATCACCCCAAAAATCACCCCCAAATTGGTCCCAAACCACCACGAAATGGACCAAAAATTACCCCCAAAGCACCGCAAAAATCACCTCAAAACCGGTCCCAAAACCGGCCCCTAATTCACCCCAAAACACCCCAAAAATCACCCCAAAACCAGCCCAAACCAGCTCAAAAATATCCCCCAAAAAAGCCAAATAATGGACCCAAAATTACCCCAAAAGCACCCAAAAAATTACACTGAAACCGGCCCAAAACCACCCCAAACCTCCCCAAAAACACCCCAAAAATCACCCCAAAACTGGTCACCAAAACCCCCAAAAATGGTCCAAAAATCACCCCAAAAATCACCCTGAAACCAGCCCAAAAATCACCCCAAAAATCACCCCAAAACCTGCCCAAAAATCGTGCCAAAACCAGCATCATAACAGACCAAAAATCACCCCAAAAATCACCCTGAACCCAGCCCAAAAATAGGACCCAAAACTCCCCAAAACCGGCCCAAAAAACCCCCCCAAACGCCAACAAAATCACCTAAAATCACCTCAAAACCGGCCAAAAATACCCACAAAATCATCCCAAAAATCACCCAAAAAAACCCCCCAAACCAGCCCAAAAATCACCCCCAAAATCATCTCAAAACCGGCCCAAAATCACCCCAAAACCCAGCCCAGAAATAGCCAAAAAAGTCACCCCCAAATCACCCCAAAACCTGCCCAAAATGCCTCCAAAATCCCCCCAAATCCAGCCCCAAAATGGCCCCAAAATCACCCCAAAACCAGTCCCAAAAAGCCCCCAAAATGGACCAAAAATTACCCCCAAAGAACCCCAAAAATCACCTCAAAAGTGGTCCCAAAACTGGCCCCCAAAAAACCCTAAAAGTCACCCCAAACACAGCCCAAAATGGCCCCAAAATAACCCCCCAAATCACGTCAAACCCGGCCCAAAAATCACCCCAAATCACCCCAAAAATCACCCCCAAAACGAGCCCAAACCAGCTCAAAAATATCCCCCAAAAAAGCCAAATAATGGACCCAAAATTACCCCAAAAGCACCCCAAAAATTACCCTGAAACCGGCCCAAAACCACCCCAAACCTCCCCAAAAACACCCCAAAAATCACCCCAAAACTGGTCCCCAAAACCCCCGAAAATGGTCCAAAAATCACCCTGAAACCAGCCCAAAAGTCACCCCGAAACCTGCCCAAAAATCACCCCAAATACACCCCAAAATCACCCTGAAGCTTCCCCAGAAACACCCCAAAAATCACCGTGAACCCAGCCCCAAAACTGCCCCAAAACCACCCCCAAAATCACCCCAAAACCGGCCCAAAAATCGTGCCAAAACCAGCATCATAACAGACCAAAAATCACCCCAAAACCTCCCCAAAACACCCCAAAAATCACCCTGAACCCAGCCCAAAAATAAGAGCCAAAACTCCCCCAAACCAGCCCCAAAAAAACCCCCAAACTCCAACAAAATCACCCAAAATCACCTCAAAACCGGCCCAAAAAGACCCCCAAAACACCCCAAAAATCACCCCAAAAAATCCCCCAAACCAGCCCAAAAATCACCCCCAAAATCATCTCAAAACCGGCCCAAAACACCCCAAAAATCACCCCAAAAAAAACCCCAAAACACCCCAAAAATCACCCCAAAAAATCCCCAAAACCGGCCCAAAAAACACCCCCAAAATCATCTGAAAACTGGCCCCAAAAAGACCCCCAAAATCACCCCAAAACCCAGCCCAGAAATAGCCAAAAAAGTCCCCCAAATCACCCCAAAACCTGCCCAAAATGCCTCAAAAATCCACCCAAAACCAGCCCCAAAATCACCCCAAAACCAGTCCAAACCAGCTCAAAAATCACCCAAAAAAGCAAAAAATGGACCCAAAATTACCCCAAAAGCACCCCAAAAATTACCCTGAAACCGGCCCCAAATTACCCCAAACCTCCCCAAAACACCCCAAAAAATCATCCCCAAAACCACCCCAAAAATCACCCAAAACCACCCCAAAAATCACCCCCAAATCTGCCTAAAAATCACCTCAAAACCGGCCAAAAATACCCCCAAAATCACCCCAAAACCGGCCCCAAATCACCCCAAAACCAGCCCAAAAATCGACCAAAAATCACCCCAAAAATCACCCCAAAACCAGCTAAAAAATCAGCCCAAAATCAGCCCAAATACACCCCAAAGTCACCCAAAGCCAGCCCAAAACTGGCCCTAAAATCACCCCCAAAAATCACCCCAAAACCAACCCCAAAATGGACCAAAACCCACCCCCAAAATCACCCCCAAAATCGTCCCTAAAATCACCCCAAACCCGGCCTAAAATCACCTCCAAACCGACCCCAAAAAGGGCCAAAAATCACCCAAAAATCATCCGAAACCAGCCCAGAACTGGCCACAAAACCACCCAAAAAATCACCCCCAAACCAGCCCCAAAATGGCCCAAAAACCACCCCAAAATCGTGCAAGAACACCCCAAAAATCGCCCCAAAACCAGCCAAAAATGGCCCAAAAACTGTCCCAAAAATTCCCCCCAAAATCCCCTCTAAGCTGTCCCCAAAAATATCCCAAAATCACCCCGAATCCAGTCCCAAAAATGGCCCCAAAACTGCCCCAAACCAGCCCAAAACCGACCTAAAAATCAACAAAAAAAATCCCCCAAAATTCCCCAAAATTTTCCCAATTTTCAGAACTTTTTTTTTACCATTTTCACGATTTTTTCCCATTTTTATGAATTTTTTTTTCCCCATTTCCAGGATTTTTTTTCCCATTTTCAGGATTTTTCCTCCCCATTTTC
Source organism: Acrocephalus arundinaceus (assembly GCA_021534815.1). NCBI lineage: Eukaryota > Metazoa > Chordata > Aves > Passeriformes > Sylviidae > Acrocephalus > Acrocephalus arundinaceus. The sequence goes on along the minus strand of JAJEOU010001973.1, from coordinate 13,716 downwards.
AGAACTTTTTTTTACCATTTTTCAGGATTTTTTTTCCCATTTTGGGTTTTTTCCCCCCATTTTTATGGAATTTTTTTTCCAATTTTTTCCCAATTTCAGAACTTTTTTTTACCATTTCCACAAAATTTTTTTCCCATTTTCAGGGTTTTTTTCCCCATTTTTATGAAAAATTTTTTTCTCCATTTTTCACAACTTTTTTTTCCCATTTTCATGATTTTTCCCATTTTTGTGAATATTTTTTCCCATTTTCAAGATTTTTTCCCCATTTTCCACCAATTTTTTCCCCCCATATTCTCGATTTTCCCCCCCATTTTAATGATTTTTTCCCCCCAATTTTCATAATTTTTCCCATTTTTATGAAAATTTTTCCCCATTTTTCCCCAATTTCAGAACTTTTTCTTTTACCATTTTCAGGAAAATTTTCCCCACAATTTTCACGATTTTCCCCCCATTTTTATGTGAATTTTTTCCCATTTTCAGAACATTTTTTTTACCATTTTTACACCTTTTTTTCCCATTTTCTCGATTTTTCCCCCATTTTAATGATTTCTTTTCCCCAATTTTCATAAATTTTCCCCATTTTTTACGAATTTTTTTCCCCATTTCCAGGATTTTTTTTTCCCATTTTCAGGAATTTTTTTCCCAATTTCAGAACATTTTTTCCCACATTTTTACCCAATTTTCTCGATTTTTCCCTCATTTTTATTAATATTTTTTCCCAATTTTCTCGATTTCCCCCCCATTTTTATTAATATTTTTTCCCCATTTTCACGATTATTTTTTCCCATTTTCCACAATTTTTTCCCCATTTTCTCGATTTTTCCCCCATTTTTATGAAAAGTTTTTTCCCAATTTTCAAAACTTTTTTTTACCATTTTTACACCAATTTTTTCCCATTTTTTCCATTTTTCCCCCATTTTTATTAATTTTTTTTTCCCAATTTTCACAATTTTTTTTTCCCATTTTCTCCCATTTTTCCCCCAAAATTTCTCACCCTCCCCCACTCCCCGCCCCTCCCCCCGGAACGTCCTCAGCCCCTCCCCCACCTGCCCCGTGGCCACCGTGGCCACCAAGCCCCGCCCCTCCCCCTCCTCAGGCCCCTCCCCCTCCCCCTCCGGCCCCTCCCCCTCCTCCGGCCCCTCCCCCAACGCCGGCACCGGCCCCGCCCATTCTCCCCCTGGCCCCGCCCCCGCCCGGCCCCGCCTCCAGCGCAGCCCCGCCCCCACCAGGGCCACCAAGGTCACAAAGGTCACCAAGGTCACCGGGGCGGCCACCAGGGCGGGGGAGGGGCCGGTGGTCATTTGGTCACTCTGGGTGGTCATCGAGGTCATTGGGTCACTCTTGGTGGTCATCCAGGTCATCGAGGTCACTCGGTGACCCTTGGTGGTCACTCGGTCACTCCTGGTGGTCACTCGGTCACTCCTGGTGGTCATCGAGGTCATTGAGGTCACTCGGTGACCCTTGGTGGTCATTTGGTCACTCCTGGTGGTCATCGAGGTCATTGAGGTCACTCGGTGACCCTTGGTGGTCACTCGGTGCCCTGGGGTGGTCATTTGGCCTTGGTGACCCTTGGTGGTCACTCCATGGTCCACAGTGGTCACTCGGTGCCCTGGGGTGGTCATCGAGGTCACTTGGTGACCCTTGGTGGTCATTGAGGTCATCGAGGTCACTCGGTAGCCCTTGGTGGTCACTCGGTGGCCTGGAGTGGTCATCGAGGTCATCTGGTCACCCACAGTGGTCACTCGGGCTTGGTGACCCTTGGTGGTCACTTGGTAGCCCACGGTGGTCACTCGGTGGCCCGGGGTGGTCACTCGGTGGTCACTCGGTGGTTCCTGGTGGCCCGGGGTGGTCACTTGGGGTTGGTGACCCTTGGTGGTCATCGAGGTCACTCGGTGGCCTGGGGTGGTCACTCGGTGGCCCAGGGTCATCCCCAGGGTTTGGTGGCCCTCGGTGGTCACTCGGTGGCCCTGGGTGACCCCGGTGGTCACTCCCGTGGTCACTCCCGTGGTCACTCCCGTGGTCACTCCCGTGGTCACTCCCCGGCCGGCACTGACCGCCAGCAGGAGGACGAGGGCGGCCGGAGGGGGGGGAGGGGCGCCATGGCCTGGGGGGGGTGGGGGAGGGGCGGCGGCACCTGAGGGGGGAGGGGGGGAGGGGTCAGAGGGGGCAAAGCCCCAAAATTCCCAAAAATTTACACAAAAATTTACCCAAAATTTACCCAAAATTATCAAAATTTACACAAAATTATCAAAATTTACCCAAAATTATCAAAATTTACACAAAATTCTCAAAAATCACCACAAACCCCAAAATTCCTCGAAATTTACACAAAATTCCCCAAAATTTACACAAAATTATCAAAATTTACCCAAAATTATCAAAATTTACCCAAAATTATCAAAAATCACCACAAACCCCAAAATTCCTCAAATTTACACAAAATTCCCCACATTTACCCAAAGTTATCAAAATTCACCCAAAATTTTCCATAATTCTTCAAAATTCCCAAAATTTACCCAATATTCTCAAAATGCACCCGAAATTCCCCAAAATTCACCCAAAATCCACCCTGAAATCCCCAAATTCACCAAAATTTACCCAAAGTTCCCTGAAATTCACCCAAAATTCCCCAAATTCCTTGAAATTTACCCAAAATTCTCAAAATACACTAAAATTTACACCAAATTCCCCAAAATTCACCCCAAATCTACCCAAAAATCCCCAAATCCACCCAAACCCCTGAAATCCACCCCAAATCCACGCAAATTCTCCAAATTCCCCAAAATCCGCTCCAAATCCCCCAAAAATTCCCCAAATCCCCCTAAATCCCCTTAAAAAACCCAAAATTCCCCAAATCCACCCAAAATCCCCCCAGAGTCCCCTCAAAATCCCCCAAAATCTCCCCAAATTCTCTACAAATTCCCCAAAATCCCCCCGAAATTCAAATCCCGCAAATTCCCCCCAAAACCCCCCAAAATTCACCCCAAATCCCCCCCAAACCCCCCAAATCCACCCAAAATCCCCCAAAATCGCCCCAAATTCCTCAAAACCCCCCAAATTCAAACTCGCCCAAATCGCCCCAAAATTCCCCAAAAATTCCCCAAACCCCCTAAAAATCCCCCAGAAAAACCCAAAAAATCCCCAAAAACACCCCAAAAAATCCCCCAAAAATCCCCCAAATCCCCAAAATTCCCCAAAAGCCCCAAATTTCCCCCAAAATTCCCCCCGGGCCCCCCCGGCACCTCGGGGCCGTTGGCGCGGGCGGAAGCGGCGGCTCCGGAAACGGCGCCGGGGCGGGGCCCCCCAAAAACCCCAAAACCGCCCCAAAACCTCGGAAACCCCGCCCTGAACACCGGGGGCCCCAAAAACCCCAAAATGTCACAAAATCTGACCTGAAAATCCCAAATTTCCCTCAAATTCGATCTGAAAATCCCAAATTCCATAAAATTCAACCTGAAAATCCCAAAATTCTCAAAAATCCAACCCCAAAATCCCCAAAATGCCCCAAAACCTCGAAAACCCTGCCCAGAACACCAGGGGGCCCCAAAAACCCCAAAATTCCCCCAAATCCGACCTGAAAATCCCAAATTTCCACAAAATTGGAATTGAAATTCCCCAATTCCACAAAATCCAACCCAAAAACCCCAAAACCGCCCCAAAACCTCGAAAACCCCGCCCAGAGCCCCGGCGGGCCCCCAAAAACCAAAAATTCCCCCAAATCCGACCTGAAAACCCCAAATTCCACAAAATTCGACCTGAGAATTCCAAATTTCCCAAATTCAACCTGAAAATACAAAAATCACCCCAAATCCAACCCCAAAAACCCCAAAACCGCCCCAAAACCTCAAAAACCCCACCCAGAGCTCGGGGGGGTGCCCCAAACCCCAAAAATTCACAAAATCCATCCTAAAAATCCAAAAATTCCCCAAAATCCGACCCCAAAACTCCGGGATCCCAAATCCCACTAACCCCACCCAAATCTGCCCCTCCCAAAGCTCAGGGGAACCCCCCAAAAAAACCCCCAAAAACAAAACCCCAAAAAACAAAACCCCAAAAAACCGAACTACCCCCCCAAAAAAACCCACCCCAAACATTTCCCAAAATTCCCCCTCAAAAACCCCCCCAAAAATCCCAAAACCAAAAAAACAGAAAAAAACTCCCCAAACCCACCCCCCAAAACCCCAAAAAACCCCAAAAATCAAAAAAAAAAAACCCCTCCACCCCCAAAACAAAACAAAACCCCCCAAAACAGCCCCCAAAAAAACCCCAAACCCCAAAATCCCCCCCAAAACCCCCAAATTACCCAAAAAATCCCCCAAAACAAAAAAACCCCAATAATGCAAAAATTCCCAAATAAAAAACCCCTAAAGTCCAAAAAAACTTCACACCCCCCCAAAAAACCAAAAATACCCAAAAAACCCCAAGAACTCCCCCCAAAAATCCCAAAAAATCCCCAAAACAACAAAAAAAGCCCTAAAACCCAAAAAACCCACAACCCCCCCAAAAATACCCCAACCCCCCCCCAAGAATTCCCCCCAAAAAATCCCCAACCCCCCCCAAATCCCAACCCCTCAAACCCAAAAAGGACCCAAAACTGCCCCAAAATCCCAAGAAATCGCCCCAAAAACGCCCAAAAAGACCCCAAAAAATAAAAAAAAAATTAAAAAAAACCCTGAAGTCCCTCCCAGTTCATCCCAGTCCATCCCAGTCGATCCCAGTCCATCCCAGTTCATCCCAGTCCATCCCAGTCCATCCCAGTCCATCCCAGTTCATCCCTGTTTATCCCAGTCCATCCCAGTCCATCCCAGTCCATCCCAGTTCATCCCAGTCCATCCCAGTCCATCCCAGTCCATCCCAGTCCATCCCAGTCCATCCCAGTCCATCCCAGTCCATCCCAGTCCATCCCAGTCCATCCCAGTTTATCCCAGTTCATCCCAGTCCATCCCAGTCCATCCCAGTCCATCCCAGTTCATCCCTGTTTATCCCAGTCCATCCCAGTTCATCCCAGTCCATCCCAGTCCATCCCAGTCCATCCCAGTCCATCCCAGTTTATCCCAGTCCATCCCAGTCTCACTCAGGAATTGCTGCAGGATTCTTTATTTCCCTCCCCCCACCCCCCAAAAAATTTTGGGGACCCCCCCCGAGGGTGGGGGAGGGGCCCTACCAGCCCCCCAGTTCGGAGCCTTCATCGTCATCATCATCCTCAAACTGGGACCGAACTGGGCCAAACTGGGACCGAACTGGGCCAAACTGGGAGGGGTTTTGGGGGTCTCTTTTTGGGTTTGAATGGCCCCAAAATTGGGTCAGATTTGGGGTTTTTGGGATTTTTGGGGCTGGCACCGTCGAGGTTCCAAAGTCGCTGAAATTCGGCGTCGCTGAGCTCTTCATCATCCTCATCTTCATCATCAAACTGGGACCGAACTGGGCCAAACTGGGAGCGGTTTTGGGGTCTCTTTTTGGGTTGGATGGCCCCAAAATTGGGTCAGATTTGGGATTTTGGGGATTTTTGTCCCCGGAACCATCTGCACCCTTCCAAAATGGGCCAAATTTGGGGTTTTTGGGGTCATCTTCATCATCATCATCATCATTGAACTGGGACCGAACTGGGCCAAACTGGGACCGAACTGGGCCAAACTGGGAGCGTTTTTGGGGTCTCTTTTTGCTTTTGGGAGACCCCAAAATGGGGTCAGATTCGCGATTTTTGGGATTTTCGGCATTTCCCTCCCCGGAACCTTCCGGAAGCTCCCAGAACCGATGGAGCGCCTTCGTCTCGGCCAACTCCTCCTCCTCCTCCTCCCCTTCCTCCCCGAGCTCCCCCAGCCTGTCCCAGTCCGACCCCTCTGGCGGCCACCGTCCGTCCTGGCTGACCCCGGCGCCGCCCGGGGGCGCGGCCGGGACGTAATCGTGGCACAGGGGTCCGGCCAGCGCCGGCCCGCAGGTGGCGGTCACTCCGAAATCCAACTGACCGCCGGCCTGGAAGCAGGTGAGGCGCGGCCGGACGCCGGCGGTCAGCGGCTCCCGGCAGGTGCCCAGGCGGTCGTCGTCCCAGCCGTGGTCCTCGTCCCACACCTGCAGCTCCAGGTGGGCTCCGGGCAGCAGCCGGACGTGGCCGAGGTCCAGGCGGTGACCCCAGCGCGGCCGGTCAGTGTTCCAGGCCGTGGGCGTGCGGGCGCGCCGGCCGGAGTAGATGACCACCACGTAGGCGTCCGTGGGGGACAAGGGGTCGCCGCGCCAGCCACGCCCGCCCCACACCCGCACGGACAGGTGGGCCAGGCCGCGGTGGGCGGGGCAGCACGGGGAACCGCCCAAAGGGGGCGGGGCCGGCGAGCAGGGGCAGTGGCAGGGGTGGGGGGGAGGGGACAGTGGGGAGGGGCCGGAGGAGAGGTCAGCGGGGAGGTCATCGTGGTGGTCAGCGGGGAGGTCATCGTGGTGGTCAGCGGAGAGGTCATCAGGGAGGTCATTGGAGCGGTCACCTGGAAAGTAATGGGAGAGGTCAGTGCGGTGGTCAATGGGATGGGCAGTGCAGTGGTCATTGGTGTGGTCAGTGCCATGGTCATTGCAGTGGTCATTGCAGTGGTCAGTGCAGTGGTCAATGTGGTGGTCATTGGTGTGGTCATTGGTGTGGTCATTGCAGTGGTCAGTGCGGTGGTCAATGGCATGGGCAGTGCAGTGGTCATTGCAGTGGTCATTGCAGTGGTCATTGCAGTGGTCAGTGCAGTGGTCATTGGTGTGGTCATTGGGTCCTGCTGACCACTCCATTGACCTCCCCACTGACCACTGACCTCCCCACTGACCATCCCAATAACCACTACACTGACCACTGCATTGACCATCCCATTGACCACTGACCTCCCCAGTGTCCACTCCTGTGTCCACTCTGCTGTCCGCAGCTGCAGTTGACCCTCAGCGCCCTGGCCGCCACGTAGGCCCTGGTGGCCGCCCTCAGCGCTGACCGCCTGGGGTCACTCTTGGGCACCAGCGCGTACAGAGGCCAAAGGTCACCGTCCAGCAGGGCCGGAGCGGCCGGAACTCCCTTCAGCCACCCGGCCAGCGCCTCCGGCCGCCCGAAGGCCAGGTCGCCGTCCTGGTCACTCCCTCCGTCCACCTCCTCCAGCCGCTCGCCGAAGAACTCGCTGAAGCTGACGTTGCCCTCGGTGGCCGAACGCGCCGTCCGGCAGGCGGCCGCGGCCGTGCTGACCCCTCCGAAGGTGGCCTCGGCCCTCAGGCACTCGGACGCCTCCTGGGCGCTCAGGCCGGCCATGGCGGCGCGGCACAGCTGGACGGCGGTCAGCGCCCGGACGCGGCCGCCCAGCCGCGCTGACCGCAGGGCGTGGGTGCCGTAGGCCGCCAGCAGCGCCGCGTACTCGCCGGCCGAGCCGGGGCCAAAGGTCGGCGGGAGGGAGCGGACGGCCCGGAGGAAGTGGGGGGAGGGGCGGGCGGTCAGGGGGTTCAGCCAGGTCCTGGTGGGGGAGGGGAGAGAGTGAGATTTGGGGGGATTTGGGGGGAATTTTGGGGATTTTGGGGATTTTGGGAGAATTTCTGGGGATTTTTGGGGATTTTGGGGAAACGTTTGGGGGGCATTTTGGGAATTTTTTTGATTTTGGGGGATTTTGGGGGGATTTTAGGGATTTGGGGGACATTTTGGGGGATTTGGGGGGATTTTTGGAGATTTTTTTGGATTTGGAGGGATTTGGGGATCTTTTTTTATTTTTGGGGATTTGCGGGATTTTTTTAGATTTTAGGGGGGTTTGGGGAAATTTTGGGGAATTTTTAATATTTGGGGGGATTTGGGGATTTTCGGGATTTTTTGGGATTTTTTTTTATTTGGGGGGAATTTTTTTTTATTTTAGGGATTTTGGGGGATTTTTTAAATTATTTTGCGGTTTTTGGGGTTTTGGGGATTTGGGGGAATTTGGAGATTTTGGTGGGAATTTTAAAGTTTTAGGAGATTTAAATAATTTGGGGAGATTTGGGGGGATTTGGGGGATGAAGATGAAGACAAAGACGAAGATGAGGCTGAAGACGAAGATGAAGATGAAGAAGACGATGACGATGAAGATGATGAAGACAAAGACGAGGATGAAGAAGATGAAGATGAACACCAAGATGATGACGTAGATGAAGATGATGAAGATGAGGATGAAGATCAAGATTACGAAGACAAAGACGAGGATGAAGACGATGAGGAAGAAGATGAAGATGATGAAGACAAAGAGGAAGATGATGAAGACAAAAAAGATGAAGGTAAAGATGAGGACGAAGATAAAGATTACGAAGACAAAGATGAGGATGAAGAAGATGAAGACGAGGATGAAGATGAAGACAAAGACGAAGATGATGAAGATGATGAAGACGAAGACAAAGATGATGAAGATGAAGATGAAGATGATGAAAACAAAGACAAGGAAGAAGATGAAGACGAAGAAGAAAACAAAGATGAGGGAGAAGACAAAGACAGAGACGAAGATGAAGATGAAGATGACAAAGATGATGACAATGATGATGATGAAGATGAGGAAGAAGATGAAGATGAAGATGAAGAGGAAGATGAAGATGACGAAGACAAAGATGATGACAATGGCGAAGACGAAGATGAAGATGATGAAGATGACGAAGATGACGAAGATGACAATGACGATGATGAAGATGAAGATGACGAAGATGAGGATGATGACAATGAAGATGACGAAGATGAGGAAGAAGATGAAGATGAAGATGACGAAGACAAAGATGATGACAATGACGAAGATGAAGATGACGAAGATGACGAAGACGATGATGAAGATGAAGATGACGAAGACGATGACGATGACGATGACGATGCCGAGCCTTCCTCACCAGTAGAAGTGGCAGCTGAGCTGGAGCCAGCTGAGGGCGCTCCGGTCCTGCCGCTGCCACCGCAGCCCCTCCCGCGCCGCCCGTGACCACGCCCCCGCCATTGTCACCCCCGCCGGGCCCCGCCCCCAGCCCACGCCCAGCTGCCACCCCTGCGTCACCGCCGCGCCCACCATGGTCCCCAGCGCGGTGGCGCCCGCGGCCACCCGGGCCTGGCGGCGACAGCGGCGCCCCGAGTGCCACCCGGCCACGCCCAGGGGGACGCGGCGAGGGGACAGCGAGCGGAGAGCGTCGGGGCACAGCAGGCACTGGGGGACCCGGTCATTGTCACCTGTGTCACCTCTGTCACCTCTGTCACCTGTGGTGGCACCTCTGGCACCTCGGGGGGCACCACGGCGACGTCTGGTGCTTCTGTTGTCACCATTGTCACCTTTGTCACCTCTGGTGGCACCTCTGGAGCCATCGGCACCTCTGGTGGCACCATGGTCACCATTGTCATTATTGTCACCTTTGTCACCTCTGGTGGCGCCACCGTGACGTCTGGTGCCACCGGTGCCACCATTGTCACCTCTGGTGCTTCCATTGTCATTATTGTCACCATTGTCACCTCTAGGGTCACCTGGGTCACGTCTGGTGCCACCTCTGTCACCATTGTCACCATTGTCACCTTTGTCACCTCGAGGGGCACCACGGCGACGTCTGGTGCCACCATGGCCACCATGGTCACCTCCAATGTCACCCCAGCTGTCCCTCCCAATGTCCCCAATGTCCCCAGTGTCCCCAGTGTCACCCCAGTTGCCATCCCAGTTGTCCCAGTCACCGTCCCAGTTGTCCCTCCCAGTGTCCCTAATGTCCCCAGTGCCACCATTGTCACCATTGTCACCATTGTCACTCCCAGTGTCCCCAGTGTCCCCCCAGTTCTCCCAGTTGTCCCAGTCACCGTCCCAGTTGTCCCTCCCAGTGTCCCCAGTGCCCCCCCAGCTGTCCCAGCTGTCCCCCAGCTGCAGGACCCGCCCCCCCGCGGGCGCCATGTTGGTGATGTCGAAGCCCCGCCCCAGGGCGGAGACCCCGGGCGCGGGGGGCGTGGCCAGGCAGGCGGAGCCGCGGGCCCGGCGACACCCGGGGGGGACGGGGACAGCCCTGGTGGCACCGGGGGTGACATCGGGGGTGGTGGCGTCAGGGGTGGCACCGGAGGCCAACAGGGCCAGGAGCAGGAACGGCAGCTGTGGGGACATTTGGGGACATTTTGGGGACATTTGGGACAATTTGGGGACATTTGGGAAAATTTGGGAACATTTGGGGACATTTGGGACAATTTGGGGACATTCGGGAACATTTGGGGACAATTTGGGGACATTCAGGGACTTTTTGGGGAGGTTTGGGGACATTTGGGGACATTTGAGGACATTCAGGACATTGGGGACATTCAGGGACATTTGGGGACAATTTGGGGACATTTGGGACAATTTGGGGACATCTGGGGACATTGAGGACCTTGGGGACATTCAGGGACATTTGGGGACATTTGGGGACATTGGGGACAATTTGGGGACACTCGGGGACATTTGGGGACAATTTGGGGACATTCAGGGACTTTTTGGGGAGATTTGGGGACATTCAGGACATTTGGGGACATTGAGGGGTCAGGGGGACATTGGGGAGAATTTGGGGACATTGGGGACAATTGGGGACATTTGGGGACATTCTGGGATGATTTGAGGACATTTGGGGGGATTTTGGGTCAGGGGACATTTGGGGACATTGAGGATTTGGGGACAATTTGGGGACATTGAGGATTTGGGGACATTCAGGGGGGTTGGGGACATTGGGTGACATCGCTGATGACGCAGGGGTGGGGTGGCAGCACAGAGGATGTGGCTGAGGTGACAATGACAGAGGTGACAATGACAGAGGTGACAGTGACACAACTGGGGTGACAACGACAGCGCCGGGAACATTTGGGGGACATTTTGGGGACATTTTGGGGACATTTTGGGGACATTTTGGGGACATTTTGGGGCCCTCGGGGCAGAGGATGTGGCCGCGGTGACACCGAGGTGACACTGACGGGACACGGGGAGGTGGCACAGGAAGGGGGGGGGCGGGAAATGTCCCCAAAATGTCTCAAAAATGACCCAAAATGTCCCCAAATTGACCCAAAATGTCCCCAATTGTCCCCAACCCCCAATGTCCCCCAAATTTGTCCCCAAATTTGTCCCCAAAATTCCCAATTTCCCCAGAAATGCCCCCAAAATGTCCCCAAATTGTCCCAAATATCCCCAAGGTTCAAAAAATCCCAAACTGTCCCCAAATCCCCCCAAAATCCCCAAATGTCCTCAAATTGTCCCCAAATCCCAAATCTGACCCTAAATTGTCCCAAATTATCCCCAAATTCTCCCCAAACCGATCCCAAATCCTCCCAAAATGTCCCAAATTATCCCCAGTGTCCCAAAATTCCCCAAATTGTCCCAAAATCACCCCAAGCATCCCCAAAATGTCCCAAATTGTCCCCAATATATCCCAACCCCCCAAAACCCCCCAAATGTCCCCAAAAATTCCCCCAAATCCCCCCAAAATCCCAAATTGGCCCCAACTGCCCCCCAAAAATCCCCAAAATCCCCCAAACTGTCCCCAAATTTTCCCAAAATCCCCCAAATTTGTCCCGGCTCCCCCCTCACCATCTCGCGGCCCCTCGGGGTTCAGCGGGGTAGGAACACGCCCCCTCCACGGCCCCGCCCCCTCCACAGCCCCGCCCCCCTTTAGCCCCGCCCCCTCCACGGCCCGCCCCCTCCACAGCCCCGCCCCTCCTTTAGCCCCGCCCCTCCTTTAGCCCCGCCCCTCATGCCCCGCCCCCTCCACAGCCCCGCCCCCAAACGGGGCAGAAAAAGGGGGGCGGGGCCTGAGATTTGGGGGAAATTTGGGGGAAATTTGAGGGAATTTTGGAGAATTTTGAGAAAATTTGGGGGATTTTGAAGGAATTTGGAGAATTTGGGGGGAATTTTGAGTAAATTTGGGGAAATTTCAGGGAATTTGAGAAAATTTTGGGGAAATTTAAGGGAATTGGGGAATTTTGGAGAATTTTGAGGGAATTTGGGGGATTTTGAAGGAATTTGGAGAATTGGGGGAATTTTGAGTAAATTTGGGGAATTTTGGGGAAATTTCAGGGAATTTGAGAAAATTTTGGGGAAATTTAAGGGAATTTGGGGAATTTTGGAGAATTTTGAGGGAATTTGGGGGGTTTTGAAGGAATTTGGGGAATTTGAGAAAATTTGGAGAATTTTAGGGATATTTGGGGGGATTTGAGGGAGATTTGAGAAAATTTGGGGGATTTTTGGGGAAATTTCCGGGAATTTGGGTGAATTTTGGGCAAAATTTGGGGAATTTTTGGGAATTTTGAGGGAATTTGAAGGAATTTGGGGATTTGGGGGGAATTTTGAGGGAATTTGGGGGAATTTGAGACAATTTGGGGAAATTTTGGGAGGGATTTGGGGGAAATTTTAGGAATTCGGGGGGAATTTGAGGAAATTTGGGGAGTTTTGGGAATTTGGGAGGGATTTGAGGGAAGTTGGGGAATTCGGGGGGAATTTGAGAGAATTTTGGGAATTCTGGGAGATTTGAGGGAATTTTGGGGAGTTTTGGGGTATTTTGAGGAATTTGGGGGAGTTTTGCGGTTTGGGGGGAGATTTGAGGGAATTTTGGGTGAATTTTGGGAGATGTGAGGGAATTTGAAAGTTTTGGGGATATTGCGACAGATTTGGGGATTTTGAGGTGAAATTCATGGAAATTTGGGTGAAACCCGCGGGATTTTGGGCGGATTTGGGGATTTCAGGCGGGAATCCCGTCCCGGTTTGGGATTTTTTTGTTTTTTGGCATTTTTGGGGCATTTTCGGGCGATTTCGGGGCCGAACTTCCGGGTCCAAAGTGCTTTATTCTCGCGATGTCACCGCCAGCCAATCGGAGCTGCCGCAGGGCGGGGCTGGCCGTGATTGACATCGGAACCGTCCAATAGGAGGCGCCGCTGGGCGGGGCCGCGTCCCAGCGCGGCGGCTTCACCGCCGACCAATGGGAACCGCCGGCAGGCGGGGTTTGCGTTGATTGGCAGCTACGACAGCCAATGGCAGCGCGCGGCGCTACCCCGCGGCCACCGAGCCGGCGACGATCGCGACCAGGACGAGAATCGCGACAGAGACGCAGGCGACGAAGGCCAAGCGCTTCTGCGGACCAGTATAAACCAGTTCAGACCAGTACAAACCAGTTGGGGCTGGCCACACCCCTTGGGCGGGGCTGGGGCCGCCTCCCAGTTCATCCCAGTTCATCCCAGTTCATCCCAGTCCCTCCCAGTCCCTCCCAGTTCATCCCAGTCCCTCCCAGCCCCTCCCAGTCCCTCCCAATCCCATCCCAGTCCCTCCCAGTTCCCTCCCAGTCCCTTCCAATCCCTCCCAGTCCCCTCCCAGTCCCCCCCAGTCCCTCCCAGTATATCCCAGTCCGTCCCAGTTACCTTGCGCGCCCCCCGCTGGCGCCGCCCCGCCTGCCCCAGGTGGCCCCGCCCCTTCCCCAGGTGCGCCCCCGAGTCCTGCACGTGGCGCTCGATGCGGTCGATCACCTCCCCCTGCACCAGTATGAACCAGTATGAACCAGTATGGACCAGTATGGACCGGTATGGATCAATATAAACCAGTATAAACCAATATAAACTGGTCTGGATGGGTATGGACCAGTATGGACCAGTATGGACCAGTACGGACCAGTATGGACTGGTACAGATCAATATAAACCAGTATGGACCAGTATGAACCAGTATGAACCAGTATTGACCAGTATGGACCAGTATGAACCAGTATGGACCAGTATGGACCAGTATGACCGTATGATCCTCTCTTT